>PNEQ01010840.1:0-38350 GCA_003012365.1 Medauroidea extradentata
GTTAATGTTCCGTATTTTTACGGAACTTACGTAATAAACAGAAATTAAGTTTCCGTTATTTGTAGTTGATTTTCCGTACATTTACGGACACTACGTTGCAGTAGAAAATGAAGTGTCCGTAAATTTAGGAAGAAATCCGGATAATTTTTTGCCAGTACTTTTTCCGTGAATTTACGGAAATTTTTTTAACAGTGTAGTTGAAACCGTACAATATCTTCCCTTTAAAATATTATCTATCAAAGCAAAGACCTGCTAAACAGATTTGTAAAATCTATAGCAAAAACAGGAGCAACATGGCCTGAAGTTGCAGTATGTCGACATAAACAAGTAATGTCGTTTCAGAACATTTATAGGATAACAATTTCCCAGAAGGTCTTGCATCAACGAGATGAGAATGGTCTAATAGGCAGGCAATGGACAACACCAATGCCAGTTTAATGCCTGTACAACATTGATTACTTTAACATTTGAAATTTCCGTTATTTTAAGTATTTTGTCAACACACAATACAAACTTAAAGTTAAATACAACTGAAAAACTAATTTAGAATTTATTTAAACGGGAATAATGTGATATCAACCATTTATGTATTTGTTATAAAAGCATATCATGAATATATTTAAAAATAAGCCCAATTTTCAACATATTGTCTATTTACAGTAATATAATGCAGAACAAAAGCAAATACTTCACAAATTATATTTGGAAGGTTTTCAAAATACATTTAAAACATACCATTTACATTTTTCGTTAAATTCTAGTACTGAATAATAAAACGATGCTCAGAAATATTGTCCACTATAACATACATAATCAGCAGGTTCTTTGCAAACGACTTTGACTTAATGTTTTCAGTTTATCTTAGTTTTGGCGACGTCACTGTGTACGACTCCATGAGACAATTAGGAGAACATAAATGTAGAATCATTGCTTCTCGATTTGTCTTAATTTATACATTGCCCTAAAGTTGAAAACCATAAAAGAAGAAATTACGTTAAAGTAGTGTGATTAGTTTGCAAGGAAATAGTAGGAGAGTTCTTAGTGAAATACTCGCAGTAGTGCAGGCCCGTAGACACAAAGTAGTTCATATTATCGTGACGAATGTTAAAGTGCAGAGGTTTAGTAATATGTATTGTGTTTCCTTATACGCTAGGCCTCAAGGCTATCCAGGGAGTTATCGTACACAGCAGGTATCTCACAGCAGTTCACCTGACAAGTAGGACAAGCATGACGTCATAAACCACACACCAGTACGTCGAGGTCGTACATTCTTGTTCCCTATAACTTCAGTTACGTGGGGAAATATAATATGAACACTTTGAGGACTGCACACATTCCATGGATTATAACTAGATAGAAGTCAGTCACCTAAATACAACCCTCCAAGTATGACTTAGTGCACACGTGGGCAAACTTTTTAAAGGGAGGGCCAGATAAATGGAATGGGAAACAGTTATTCTACTGTAGGTACACAGAAAATACATGTTGTCCTATGTGTAACTGTGGAAGTTATTGAAAACTATCTTGCGGGCCGTACTTTGCCTGTGACTGACTTAGTGTATTCCTACACCCTACTCACCCTACTGTTCTGTAAGTCCACCATGACTCATTTGGCGCGCCTACTGTGAAGTGAGACGTATATTATACGTCTGATTTCATCCAATGAGATGCCGAGTTCATGGTTTCGAAAATATTTTTTAAAACGCTAATTAATACATACATCATAAATTCATTCTGACAGTTTTAACACTGTTGCAATACACCAAATGGATTTTTAGATATTTTCCCCTGAAATATGATTTTTAGATATTTTCCCTTGAAATATCACATATTATGTTGTCAAAATAAGACTAAATTATGCAAAATAATGTTTTGCTAGCAAACGGTATAATATAAAAAAAACTCTCTGGCAAAATTGTGTATCGTATGACTGTACACAGTCTGACATTTTTTTTCTCAAAACATTTGGTTAAAAAACATTCGAGTTATTTGTAATTGTTTGAAATAAATGAAAGATCATGGCCTCGTAATCTTTAAGGAATCGGGTGCATTTCAACATTATACAATTCGTACATTTTATTTGATTAAACCGATAATCGACGTAGTTTTGGCTGGATTGTAACAGTCACTACAGAAACAAGGTAATTCGTCAACAACGTGCACGCAAAATACGTTTCGCTTCGTAACACATTTTCTTCTTTTGGTGCAATTGCACTAATATAATGAGGTGGAAAGTATCTGAAGACAAGGAGTCTCCCTACCTGCACAATAAATGCGTAGCAGCGAGTTACGATTTTTCCTTTTTTTGTCGAACTATTTAACGCGCATAATATTTGTATATCTACGAAAAAAAAAACACTCTTCAAACTATAATGCTACAGTTTAACAAATTCAGCATGTTTATCAGAAGCATTATTTCCGAGCCCCTCAAAATGGCTTTTCCAGACTGTCGTAACAACAACCGGATACGAAAGAAAAAAAAAACACCTACATAAACTAGCGGTAGACTTTAAATTATGCTGAATCGGCGTGCAGCGGTATCGCAGATCACTCACCTGACTGACACTTTCAGTGGTCACCCCGTCTTTTTATTGGGGGAAAGTTTTAAGCAGAGTCCGTTGTATGTTTATAGAATACTTACACACGAATCCCCTGAGTAGTTTTACAAATATTACAGGTTAATAAAAACAGCTTTAAACTATTTTGAGAGGCCCCGAGATATTTCTAATTGGTGTAATGCTTTGAAACTACTTTTCCGTCATCGTTTAAGACCTTGTTACGGAGTTTTGCGTGATTTCGAAAATATTTTTTTATTGCTACCTAACACTCATATCAAAATTTCGCTGCACAGTTTTGACACTTATATGTTATAATTTGTAGCTGAATATTTTTGTAGAATTATACTGAACGGTTTTTTTTAGATTTCATTACCGAAAGTACCACGTTTTTCGTCGTGAAAATAAGCAAAAATGAAGGATTTTTTTTTTGCTGGGGAATTGTACATTTATTTTAAAAAACGCGTTCACAGTATTGTGCATCGTGTGATTGCACATTGACTCAAATGTTTTCAAAACTTTTGGTTAAAAAATATTAGAGTTATTGGCACCAGTGTGAAAAAAACTGTTTTATTTTCGCTGAGTGGCACAATGGCGGCGGAGGGAGTCAATTAGGCGAGGTAGGCAGTTCTCACGGTGCGCGCGTGTTTGCAGAGAGCTGGAAACAAGGCCGGTGGCTGCACGCACACACATAGGACCACAGTGGTGTTTGCCTCGCGCCGATAAGGCCGCACGCCACGGCAGCACAAAGGTGTAGCAGGGAGGTGCGGGGATTAGCCACGCCTCTACCCGGTAATTACCACGCCCCCTCCTCCCTCCTCATATCCATCTCGTCGCCTCTTCCCACGCCGTGCGGCAACACCTTCTGTCTGTGCCCGCCTCTCTGCACCAGCTCTCAGCACATCTTACATTGCCATCACATCCACACCTATATACCTCATACTTCACACAGCACCTTCACCGTCCAGGCACTACTTCTCTATGTAAGGAAACATATACGCTGTTCACGATAACCTGAGCACTTTTTCCTACTTAATTTTTTCCCCTTTCGTAAAATCTCTTACCACTTGTAAATAAAAAACATTGCATGCCTCTGTACTTACACTTAAACATCTTAAGCCACAATGAAAAAAAAAATTAATTAACAAACCACTAATCAAAAGAGCTTACTTTACCCCAGCTACATATTTACGCTGCTTTAGTATATTATGTTTATTTTTAAATTTTAAACGTCAACGGATATCGCTAAAACAATCACATGGCGAGTTAAAAATTGTTTTCCCAATGTAGCCTAATTTAATTCAAAAGGAAAATTACGTAATTTTTTTATCGGCTTTAAAAAATTATTTAAAATCGCTAACTAGCCAAAATCCCACATTATATTTGGATTTAAATAACTAGGCTGCAAAGTAAAACCATTTTCAACAGATTTATGTGACTGCTTTACGATATCCGCTCGTCTATGCAATTTAAAAAATATTAGCAATAACAGCGTCTGTGGCGACGTCTCGACGCAAGCGATGATACAATATGACGCGATGACAGGAGCTGGCAGAGGAATCGGCCATGGTCTTTGTTACTGAACACTTCCATCATTCGCCTGGATCGAATCCATGAGTCATTTGTGTCGAGGTATAAACGACTGATTGTGTAAATTCCACCCATAAAGTTTCAAACAATATTACGTAAAAAGGTGTACTAGACTAACATTTAGAGAATGTTAAGTAAAAAAATCTTCATACGTCTTTCGGAATGCTAGAAAAAAAAATACTGTAAAATAATATGGCCGTGTAGCATTTAACTTGGGGCCGCGGCAGCTGAATGGTCAGACCATTCGCCTCCCACCAAGGCGATCCGGGTTAGATTCCCGGCGGGGTCGGTTCCCGCATTTTCTCATGTGGGAATCGTACCGGACGATGCCGTTGGTCGGCGGGTTTCATCGGGGATCTCCCGTTTCCCCCGCCCATTCATTCCGGTGCTGCTCCATACTCACCTCATGTCTTCCCTCACCAGCACTAAAAACCTCCATGTTAAACGCTGACAAAAATATCTCTCTCACTCACTAACCATTGAATTTAAAATACCTATGACAGCTAACTACTTGCAAGTAAAGTATAATAATTGTAAAAGCACTGCGTGGCGGACTAATGACTATAAAGACTGTAGTGTTGTTCTCAGGCAAGTATTCAGTCGGCCAAGGCGATATCTCCGTACTAATTGTACGTGTCGTGTGAACACGAGTCCTGTGTGTTTCAACTGCGAGTCACGGCAACAATTCCGACACGTTCCGAACACTAATTCCCCTCAGCGAGACAATTAAAGGGCGCGGTTCGCCTCAGTTTGCAACGTCTTTATTATTTTTATATCTGCATCAGACATTTATTTTCTTATTTTAAACGTAAATTGAGATTAAATCTCCCTCTTAGGAATTTTTTGTATCTCTCATAGTTATTGCGTAATGAGCCGTAAACGTCAAAATTTGCACTTTATGGTTTTATGCACGCCACTAAAACCAACTTACATACTAAATCTGAAAAATTCACAATGTAAAACAATGTTGTAGGCTATGAATTTTTGTATTAAATAAAAAAATGCTAAATTTTGAAATGAAAATTTAAAAATTTCAACAATTTTTAAAAAATACGAAACTATACCTTTTTGGTTTTTTACCGTCAAATCACAGCCTACAGCATTGTTACACACCGTGAATTTCTTCGGTTTGGTATGTCAGTCGGTTTTAGTGGCGTACATAAAACCGTAAAGTACAAATTTTGACGTTTACGACTCATCACGCAAAAACTATAAAGAAAAAAATTTCCCAAGAAGAAGACTCAGTCACAATTTATGTCTAAAATAAGGAAAAATATCTGGTACAAATATAAAAATAATTAAAAACGTTGGAAACTGAGGTGAACCGTCCAGTTAGTACGTGTTAGGAGAACATTTTTCTAAGAAATACTACCAAACGTGCGTTTGATGTCTTTATCCACGAAAATAAAACACATTTCAAACTATGCTTCTATGTTTTTATACTATACTTAGAAACATTGTTTCGGGGCACATAAAATGGCCAAAAACTGTTTTTTTTTCAGACCGCTGACACGTAAAAAATACCAACAGGAATCGTAAAACTGAGAAAAAAAAAAAGGAGCACGTGCTGGACTTGGCTTTACACTTTCCATAGATAAAATAATAGGGTGAGAGCTTGAAGTCGCATAGGAAACACTACACGCCAGCGCACAAAGGCGACAATATAGTTGTTCGAACCACGAACCAGACTAGTTCTTATCGCCTGTCTGTTTCCATGACTCAGGCGCTTGTATATGTATACACTGAGAGAAAGAATTGTTTCATTATACTAAATATATTTGTTTGGGTGATGTTTGCTTCAGCTAAACAATATTTTGTTGGTAAGACCAAACTTGGAGTCCTCCAAACTAATTTATTTATTTCCCCCGACCTAATTATTAATTCAAACGCACTTTGTTTGTGCCAAACGCATATTTGGTTATTTAAGGACGTCGAATAAATATTTTGTGTAAACAAACAACTTGTTACAGTTTGTCAACGAAATGATATTGTTAGTTATAAGTGATGTGCTTTGAACAAAAAAAATTTTTTCGATGGACTAAATGATTTTGTTGGCGAAACTATATCCATTTGGTTGACTCGCGGAATATGGCAGTCTGGCGTGCGTGAGCGAAAAGATGGCGAACGCTGTATACCTCAACTTTCAAAGTATAAGCTTGTGCGACAAGTAGGACGTCTAAACTGTTAATCAGCATAATTCAAGTATCTTAATTTTAGCTATAACAATTTCAAAGTGGTTTATTCGATCGATCACAACGGAAAATGCTATAAACTTGAAAAACACCGCAGCTGCACGTCTCGTTCTTCGTGCTGCGGTGCGCGGCAATAATTTGGTAATATTATTCGACGTCGTTTACATTTTCGCAGACGGAAGACAAAAAATGTTAGAAAATAAAGCAGTACAATCGTAATTTAATATTAGGCTTAACTATTCCTATATAAATAACAATCCTATTATCATAGAAGCACTCGTAGCTCAGTTAGTTAGGTCATGAACAGAAAGAAGCAAGCGATGGGATAGTGGATAAAATCCCGGACCAAACATACTTTTTTTTTTTAAGTCTTAAAATTTCAGAAATTTGTTAAGGTTACAAAATATATTAGTTTTAAGTTCTTTATATATTGCGTGTGCATTTAATATGTCCAACGAAATATTTTTATGACCAGCTAAATATTTGGTACTGCTAACAAAATTCAGTTATTTGCCTCAACCAAATCGAGGGAAAAAATAATTTGGTACGAGCAAAAAAATATCTAATTGCCCCTATAAAAACAAATGATTTGGTTGATTCAAACAAATTTTGTTTGCACCAACAAAATTGTTTTCTGTGTGTGTGTGTGTGTGTGTGTGTGTGTGTGTGTGTATGTGTGTATGTGTATGTGTATGTATGTGTCTGTGTATATGTGTATATATATATATATATATATATATATATATATATATATATATATATATATATATATAGAGAGAGAGAGAGAGAGAGCTTCTGAGGTCATCAGAATGGGTAGATTTTTCCACATTGGTGCAAAAAACCGTTTAGTCAGCACTACGCCGGTAATAAACAAACATACGTTGGAGCTTTATTTTAATTTTATATTAAAAGTATATCATTTAATTATCAAAACGTGAGTCGGATATGATATACACAGGGGCGTCATTTAGGGGGGCGGCAGGGGGGGATGCCCCCCTGGATTTACAATTTTAAGTGTACAAAATTTATTTGTCGTATTTTGTCGTTAAAATAATGCTAACTTAAGCACATAAAACTGAGGTTTTGTTATTAAAGTTTCTAATGTACAGATGCTTAATTAATAAAAAAGATGCAACAAGGTCTCTGTTGCAGAAAAAAATTGCCCCCACCCCCTAGAAAAACCTGAAATGACGCGCCACTGGATATACACTTAGAAAAGTTGATACACGAGGACAGCAAACGGCGATAAATGAGGAAAGCGCCTGGTGTCAGTATACTACAGTTATACGCACGAGCACATCTCTGCATATGTACTGCGAATATCGCAGCGAAGGAAGAAAACGTAACAGCACAAGGCACATGTCGTCAGGGAATATATGAAGAGAGTTGCAACGTCAACGTTAAATGACGAGAACCTTGTTTCCGCCCTAGACATCCGCAACTGGCGAAACATCCTACAAAGACTACGTCAATACTCGAGATAATACTATTTTCTATTTTACTCATTCGTAGCTTTGCATTACCTTGATATTACAATATGTCTTACTGCCGTACAAGTAACTCTTGTTGATTCTAAATTACAATTAACTGTTTGTTTAACACGTGCGTTACTACAGATAAATAATTTCAACACATTATTATTTCATCAAAGCTTTTATTTTTAGTTTCATGAATGTCAGTGTGGGTGTTCTCTCTCATCAGAGGTGTTATTGTTTCACGCCAAAACAACGACAATAATATTCCCACACGTTCAAGTACTCCAGCGGTAATTCACTATCATGGAAACACTTCCTTATTGTTGTTAGTACTTTACTGGGTTTTACACAAGGAAGGTGGGAGGGCTCGTGTAAGCTAATTAATTCAGACAGCCGCGGGCAGAACACAAGACCTAGTTATCAATACACGACATCACGTCACGAAAACATTATTCTCAACTGCATATATTATCACAAACTCTCCACAAAGCCTCTATTATATTTCTCCTCGTCCAGGAAGCGGGACAAATTATCTTCCATCTCAATTACCGTGAGTTATCCTCAATAACAGTATATAGTAATATTAATCATATGTTTATTTCCTCAGAACCGTAGGCTGTTTTCAGAGTTACGAGCGAGGATTTGTAAATGTCATGGCAGAAAACATAAGGCATCGCGTTTCTAACAAGTTGTGTGCTACGCGCGAGATTCCTTCCAAGTAAGACGTTTTCTGAATGACGTGTACGCCAACTGCCACACCTGTGTTATATACTACATTCCATGTCAACGTAAGTAAATCCTAACAATGCCTTGGGATCGAAGTTCCTCCCTTTTCTCCACTATTTTCTTATGAAACTACTATACACTTCCTCGACACATTTAAGGTTACAGTCACTGAATTTTTTTTTGTTACAGTATGTTTGAAAAGTATAAAGGAGAGCAGATTTCATTGAACAGTCTCCTAGTTTTGATTATAATAGTTTCTATTATGCTGATCAATATTTCCAGGGAAAATATCTTATTAGTTTCGCAATTAATTTAGTACAAAGATTTACGTTAGTTAAATTAGCTATAAAGTAACGGATTTTATACGAACATAATGGCGGATTTTTAACATAATGTTGGCCACACTGCTGTTCGCCATGTTTTCTGGGGTCAAAACAGCCGTTCAATTGGGCTTCACTTTGGAAGCGTTTCCGCCCCTCAATATTAACTATATAGCTCATTGACTTGAACATATATCTCTCTTCTTACTTGAGCCACGATTCTCAGTGGGCAACGCTCCGTCATTAAGTAGGAATACAAATTATTTAGCATCGACAAGTGAATACTTTGTACCGGGAAATAAACTTGTCAACAGGTAGCAGTCGGTTAAGTTATCTTAGCTGAACTGTATCTTATCAACGGCCTGACAGTGTTGCTTCACATGTCTTATCTACCGCTGAGTTGAGAAGCCGCTGTTGACACTTGCCAGTGTGTATTGTGTAAGGCTTGGGTCACAATTAAAAACATAACAGTGAGCATAGAACACGTCGTTCGCACAAGAACTAACTGATATGTTTTCCAACTTACTCATTCGCAATTGCTCTTCACAGGACGCGTCCATGGGAACTGCGATATAGGAAATGGTTCTATTTCAAGTGCAGACGCATTGGACAACAGCCAATCAGGGCAATGAATTTTCTCATTGTCTGCGATGTTGATTTAACCTCAAAATTTACACGAGAAGCACGGTCGTAGAAGAACAGGTCTGGACACTCGCCTATCTAACAATGTATTTTGCTTGACCCCCTTGTTGTTTGGCTGTAGTTCGTCAAGTTACCGAGAATGTCGTACTTTTTGGCGCTGTTTTCCGGGCGGTCAGACTCAAACTCCGCCCACTTTTTTCCATTGTTAAATTTATAAAGTAAATAAAGATTGCTGGAGCCTTTTCTTAAATTGATAAAAAAATATGTTTTGATAAATTGTTTATCTTAACGGAAAGGAAGTGGGCGGAGTTTAGTCCGACCGCCGTAACATCAGCGCCAATAAAACACAATATTCTCGGTAACTTGACGAACTACAGCCAAACAACAAGGGCGTCAAGTTTCCAGGCGAGTGTCCAGACCTGTTCTTCTACGGCCGTGGTATAGGTTGCTCCATCTGTACTATCCGCTAATCTCTGGTATAACCGAACATCAACGAACTCCCGACACCATGACAATCCAAAGAGGAAACGAGTACGATAAAAAGCACGCCTTTTGTCGCTTCTGTGTCATACACTAGGTGTTATAAGAAACTAATATTATTTAATTGATGTTGTTAACAAAAATGATAGATAGTGAGACGGTGCAGGTGTAGACGTGCCTCAGTATCATGTGGGACATCTCAGTTTTTACTCTTCCTTCCCCTCTCTCTATATAAAGTCAAACAGTATGTTAATTCCTGATTTAAGTGTGTGTTGTGTGTATTTTTCTGTTTCACGTTTACAATTGAACAACTCGACAGTAAATTAGCGAAAGAAAAGGGAGAGCACCTTTAATTTTTATGTACATTTTCATTCATTTGGAAGTAGACCTGGTGCTGTTACGTGAAGATGCGCCTGCGGTGGTTCGCCATTTTCTACTGAAGGGATGAGGGTGAAGTGAATAACACAGCACGCAGTCCTCAATTCGGGGAGGCTGTTTTAAATATCTACACTCCGAACCCGGTACACTGTTAGATAAAATTGCGGTGAAATTACGGAAAAATACTGGCAAAAAATTATCCAGAAATCTTCGTAAAGTAACGGACACTCAGTTTTTCTTGATAATGGAACCCACCGTAGAGTAACGGACAATCCGTTTTCCGTAAAAAAATTTAACTTTCTGTAATATACTAGCACTCAATTTTCTAGAAATACATTTTCTTATTAGCTATGTATTATCGAGATTCTGACGCACTATTTCGTAACCTGAAAAATTTTTCGAAGTTGCTGGGATTCGAACCCACCACCTTATAAATTGCCAGGCAGAAGCTCTAACCATTGAACCACAGTGACAATTTATGAGTAAATGAGTTCCGTGCAGTGGTAAGATATCAACTTTATAAGAGACAATTTTTGTATTTGACATCCAGAATTTAAAGTGATTATTAATACCACTTTTTTTTTTTAAGAAACACAGTAAAATGCGCTTTAAAATTGTAGAAACATATTTTCATGAATTTATGGAAAGTTGCGGTCAAACATTCGTAAACTGGCAATACGGAAAACATTTCCGTAAACAAAATATTACGGAAGCCACTTCCGTAAAATTACAGTACTTTTCTGTAAATATTTCCGTGAATTTACGGAAATTTTTAACAGTGTACCATTGAGTCAAGGGATCGGACCTTTATTGCAATGCCATATTTGGACAGTATATTTATTTGCCAGTTACATAGAACTGCTGAAGTAATACATCTGAAAAATATTACATTTCTAAAAACTTAATCCCAGTAGCAATAATAAGTTACTAGAATAATAATTACTGACACAATTTACACAACTTCCTTCTCCCTTAGCCATTCTTTAACCTTAAGGGCGCGGTATACCGCAATTTTCATCGCCATTTTTTTATTTTTTATTTGTACCAGATATTTTTCCCTTATTTTAGACACAAAATGTGACTAAAATTGGCTCTTATTAAATGTTTTTATCTCTCATAGTTTTCGCATAGTGGCTTGTTAGTCATATTTTGCATGTTTCCGTTTTAACGACTATACTAAAACCAACTGATATACCAAACCAAAAAAAAATCAAATTGAACAAAGACATTGCAGGCTACAATGACGTACTCATAGAATTAAAGAATAAAAATTATTTGTATTAAAAAAAATATTTAATATTTCTAATTTTTATTTTGTTTCAGCATTTTTTTAAAATTCAAATAATTTTTATTCTTTAATTTCATTAGCATGTCATTGTAGCCTGCAATGTCTTTATCCACTGTGATTTTTTTGAGTTTGGTATATCGGTTGGTTTTAGTGTAGTCGTTAAAACGGAAACATGCAAAATATGACTTTAACAAGCCATTACGCCAAAACTATTGAGAGATAAAAAGATTTCATAAGAGCCAATTTTAGCCACATTTTCTGTCTAAAATAAGAAAAAAAATGTCTGCTACAAATAAAAAATAAAAAATTGTAGTGAAAATTGCGGTAGACCGCGCCCTTAAGTGTAAATATTGAAAATTTCCTACTGTACCTCTGTGGGTAGCTTGTTGCTTCCGAAATCAACTATGTATTAAACATTTTTGACCTACGCCTACTTTAGAAAATACCCTATTAATAAATAAATGAATTTTGTATCTAGTGTTGTGACCATGAATCATACTATTAAACACAAATTTTAGGACATACCTAGGTGCTAAGTTTTTTTTTTTTTTTTAAATTTAAAAAATAAGCATCATCTTAAAGCTTATCTCCTGTTCTATAGCAAGCCATTTAAGTAAGTTAATTGAGCATACTATAATACTAGTGTATTTGCCTTTTCCTAGTAGTATTCTCATACACTTGTTTTGTTGTTTCTGTAACAGTGAAGTTTCCTCTTGTTGCTTAGACTTAAGGCCACGATCTTTCAGTTATTTCAAACAAATTGCAAATATCTCAAATAATTTTTAACCAAATGCTTTGAAAAAATTTGAGACTGTGTACAGTCATGCGATGCACAATTTTTCCAGAGCGGTTTTTTTACTAATGTACCGTTTGCTAGCAAAAAAAAAAAATATTGTTTTTTTTTTTATTTTGGCTTATTTTGCCAACAAAATACGTGATATTTCAAGGGTAAAAATCTAAATATCCATTTGGTGTACTGCAACAGAAAAATTCAGAAACAAACGATGATATTTAAGTGTTAAAACTGTAAGAATTAATTTTTGATATATGTATTAATTTGCGTTACAAGATACATATATTTTCGAAACCCCTGGGAAATTAAAGATCGAAGCCTTTTTTTTTTATATACGTATTTACCAATTCTGTACAAAAATCCAATCTTGTTTCCAATCTTTTTACATTGTAATTTACTTGAACTTTAAAATTGGAAAAATCGTGAGTCACAACACCTAAATATTTCATTTCCTATATAAGTAGTCGAGTGCAATCTTGTGTACGTGCATCTTCTCCAGGAAGACAACTGTCGCAGTATGGTTAAATGTGGCGCCAGTATAGCTCGCGCCCAGCTTCGTGTGTGCTCGGGTAGAGGCGCCTATGTCGTGGCAAGGAAGGGGCGGGGCAGTGCTAGTGCAGTTGCGTGTAGCCGCGCCGCCAGACAAGCGGTAATTAACGGCGCGATAACAATGGCAGGAAGTTGTAAACCAGATAACAGCCGCGCCGGCCGGCCTGCCTGCCTTGCCTACCTTTCTTCCTATCCGCCGTGACTGCGTGGCGACAAGCTAAATATGTGCATGCGCTGCCTGCCTCCTATCTCTACCGCACTTTAGTACCGACCTTGTATGTACCGTACTTATCGTGCGTGTACCATTCTTACCTTGTGCTGTACTAACAGTGTTTGTCCAATACTAACTGTGTGTACGATACAGTGTGTAAACACAAACTATTCACGTGTGTACCATACTTACAGCGTGTGTGCCACACTGTTTACCGTACTTAGGGCGTGTGTACCATAGTTGTGTTGCGTGTACCATTGTTATCTTGAGGTACCTTAGTTATTATGCAATTAGTCATTGTGTTTGTACTTACTGCCTGTACTACAGTTTTCTCGTTGGATTTGTTGGCTTTTCAATCGTCATGTATGCAGTCACTCATCATATAACTTCTAAGTATTTGGCGGGTTATAGAACTTTTTTTATTGATGTGTGGAAATTAAATTGTGTAACTTTGTTGGAGAAACAGTATCCCAGAGTACATGCAATATTTTAAAAGAAAGTCGTGGAAAATAATAATTTTGTGGTATATGATACGTGTAAAAGTCGGAAATTAAAATAAAATAATTTGTTGAATGTCATAACCGGACTGTTTGTCATTTGGACGACTTGAGATGAATGTCAACTGTGTATTGATTCTGTGAGGTATTGTGCGGAGAAGTGGTCTGGCGAAAGATCGGTTGAATATTCAACACGCCTGTTATAAACATGGTTTTGGTACCACTTTGAATGGCTAAAATTGGTGTAATTTAGGTTAGTATATGTAGTAAAAAAAATCAACCTGATAGTGAAGTACGGGTAGAGAAATATTTGGCTTTACTCCTTTCACGCCACGAGTTTCACATGAAAATAGGACGGTGTTATTCATTAACCAACTATGCGCCAATCTTCATTTATCAGTAAAGCATAAAAAGTCGTACAAAAAGTGTTTTCTTCATATAAAGTCAATATTTATAGCTGGACACAAGATTAAAATTTTGATAAGACAGTTTCGCAGCTGAAAAATATATTTTATAAGTAACAATTGACGCATAGTCTGTTGATACATAACAGCGCCCAACTATGATAACGTCAGTATAAAATGTAAAAAAAAGGAGCCCTTCTGAAATCCTTGTTACTTTTTCCTTTTCAGATAATTTATAGTTTCCTGCGACTTTTTACTGTAAGAAAAACAACCAAAGTAACAATTGAAGTGTGTAGATTATACCACAATAAGGCATCTTTTAAAAGTATTATTTGAGACAGTAAGGCCTTCAAAAGTGCTCATGTTATCGCGGACTACCTATATCGTCTGCAGCCGTGGTCACAGCCTTGTAAGCGCGCAGTATTTAGTTATAGGTCATTCGGAATAAAGTGAGCACTAAAAATGTAACCTTTGAAAAATGTCACTAGCCGTTATTGCGTGTAATTCAACATTACATATAGTTCCCTTACTGATTGTATGGTTGGCAGCGAAATTACGCAATATAGCTCCGTGTGTTTCCTACTTAAATACAACAATACAGAAACAAACCCAACTGAAATCGGCATAATTGTATTGTATATAATTAATAAACTTTTTAAAGTTATAATTTATCTATTTATACTGAATAAACAATTTATCTTACACGCGCAAACATAAAGTGACGTGTCCAGGGAGGTTAAAAATGCCTCGTCGTTAGCGGTTACGAGCGGGAAGATACTGATTGGCTGAAAATATAACTAGCAGGGCTTTATTGAGTGCTCACTTTGTCCCGAACCGCCTATAGTATGGGTGTTGAAGCTGTGGTGTGGCAGGTCAGGTTATAAGGTAGATATATAGCCTGGCAGACCGCAGCTTGAAGAGGCTGCACTTCCGGTAGTCACAGCTGTGTACGAGACCGGATGTGGTGCGCGCGGTGCTCCCTCCCTCCCCTCCCTGTGGTCCTCAGCTACAGTGTACCAGCGACAGTGGGAACTCTGAAGTACTACTCCGGATACGGGAGATGCGAAGCAACGCCTTGCAGACGGCCGGAATGCTGATATTTTCCGTATGCGTGTTTATTTTCATTTTCAAGGGCTTGTGTGGATAAATGCAGGGCGTAGTTAACGTATATAAAACTAATATTGATCGCGACGAACTATTTAATGCGAAACATGTAATAAATTGTTTAATATATCCCATATTATTCATTCAAATTGTTTAATATATCCCATATTATTCATTCGTGTGTGAATCAGAAGCGACGCGAAATAAAGGCTGCATGGAGAGTGAATATCAATAAATGATTTCGTTATGCCGAAAATACAATACCACAAGGAAAAACTTAAAATATAATATTTTTAGAAAACTACAAAATTGGCCAAAATTTGTTCGCATTAAAACCGTCTGTTCAAAATGCTTATAAGCTACATAATGCTTGAAGATTAGTTCATGTTATTGTTACAACATGCATTAATATTATCGTTATTGCAAGTAGAATAATACTTTATGTAAAAAGAGATAATTTGGGCTTGTAATTTACGCGTGACCAGTTAACTAAACATTCTGCAAAAGTAGCTTTCAAAAGTATTTTGTAGCATTTTTCTGTAGAGAAAAAAATAATGGACTTAAAAAATTAACGTAAGAACCGAAAATTACTTTTAATAAGATTCGCATGATAAGTATATATGTTAACGTGTACAGCTCTCTCTCTCTCTCTCTCTCTCTCTCTCTCTCTCTATATATATATATATATATATATATCAACGTCTTTATAATTTCAGCAATTCAAAATTCAGTAAATGGACGAGGCTAGGCCTAACGTGCTAGTTCTTAATAACTAGTTGTGACGAAAATAATGGGTTTTAACTACAATCAATACCAAAATTAGAAAATAAAATATAGTAGTTTATGCATAGTCAGTTTAATGAAAACTGTTTATATATGAATACTTGGCAGAAGTTGCGATCGGTAAAAAAAAAATGAGAACACTCGTAACGATAATTTTACATTGTTATTTCTCGACAGTGCTCTTTATATATGAATATAAACATATTTATAATACAACTCTTTAATTTCTACAACGTAGAATAAGACTTTTGCTACCTAGTATTTGTTTACTGACGTCAAATTGTGCCACTACGCATGTATACAATAGAGCTTCTGCAGTCGGAATCACCATTCCGAAGGTTCAGAAGTTCACCGCCAGATGTCAGCCACTTTGCTTTGTATCTCCCATACATTTCTCCTTTCTACAGCTATTACGATAGTTTAATTTTTACTGGAAGGGCGCCGCCTAACCTCGCGTTAGAAGCTCAGAGGCGACGTAGGTTCAATTATATTCGACGTGGCCCGGTATCTGTGTAACCTACTCGTATATGGTATTACTGACGAGGAGTGACGTCGCTCGGCGTATGTAATGAATTATCGCCTCTACAAGCAAACCCAACAACTGGCGCACACAGCTTTACTATTATACATTTACCTATGGGACTTTTAAGCGGTTACATTATTATTTTATTTGCGATATTTACGGTTCAAATTCCAGCGCCTATTTCTATTATCGTGTTTTTCGGATCCGGTTGGAACTATACAAAATGATACAGAAGTTTAAATAAGCTGTTTTTAGCCATTCAGAGAGTCTTGAAATTAGTGTTTCCAATAAGCGATGCTAATTTTTAAACAGACAGAAGAAACATTGTTTGAATTGTGTTTCGTTTTCCTAGATGTACAAACGTAATGCACGTTGAGATGTTCCTTCCGAATGTGATTACTTGTAACTGGCTGCAATGCGTTTTAAGCGCAGGTAGATAGCAACCTTACGTCTATTTGTTAGAGGTTGTAGACATCCCCGTTTATGTTGTCAGTGGTTGAGCAACATCATTCATTTACATATTACCTCGCTTTATAGTGCGAAGTGAAGAGATTTTGGTGAGCACTCATGATCTACCTCTTTAGCGCTGGTGAGGGGTGACATGAGAATATGGAGCAGCGCAGGAATGAAAGGGCGGGGGAAACGGGAGATCCCCGAGAAAACCGGTCGACCAGCGGCATCGTCAGACACTATTCTAGCAATCATGCGAAAATCCGAGGACCAACCCCCCTGGGAATAGAACCCAGTTCGCTACTTTACAACGTAACATACAAAATAGTTGAGAATGTTCTTTAATCACTGCGGATTAAAAACAAACAAAAATTGGATCTTCGAAGTAGATAATATGGCAATTATGTTGCATACCTAATAACCAGCAACATGACTCAATCTTTTCAATAAGTTACGAAACTGCATTTACCAGCGAACTGAATTCGTATTTGAGAGTTTTATTTATGTGAGCATCACCGAATACCTCTATCATATCAATGACATTAAATGTTCACAGTTGACCGACACTACTGCGTCACTGCTGATGAACACTGGCAGATCTTACACTGGCAGATCTTCAGGAGACGTGAACAGTACCCAGCAGTAACGACCATATTTCTGAACTACAGGAAACTCTATGCACACGTATCCGTATATCAGCTGTAAACCGTGCTGCTACCTATGAATTTACAAATTAAATATTCGTACTACTGGCGCTGCAGTGCCCAGATCGGTCACTATCACTATGTCATCGATTCCATTTAAGGTGATTGTATAACCAGCCTTGTGTTTCCACTTACAACTTATTACTAAAATACGACGAAACTTAATGACGTAGGTCTACGATGTCCAGTCAAACAAAAACTAGCGTCTCAACCATACTAAGTGCGTGTTTGTTCCGCTGTCGAGATATGTCTCCCTTGAGCACATTTTCTTGGATCTGGATAAAACGCACACATTTTTGATGCCACAAACGGCTCACTAAAAACAACATATTCTGATTAAATGTTTATTAACAATTCCGACATAAAAAATAATGACATCATCGATAATTTTTATAACTACACTCTAAAAATAGTTTGTATATTTACCATACGTGCGTATAGGAGCTACTAAGAAAGTAGGTATGGTAGAACTGGTTCCCAGACATCCATGGTAGCACTCCTAAACTTATTTATAAAACAGTCAAATGTATAGGCCTACTAAAGTTACCAGACTTGTATTGTAACAACTGTAAACGTTTGCATATTTACAGGACGGAAGAATGGTAACTGTTCCAAACTGCATCTGGGATAATAACTTCCTAAACATTTAAGGAAGTTTTTTTACAGTGTACAAACCTACTGAGAATTGTGTTTGAACGCTATTTATTAACAAAGAATAGCGTGAGAAGTTTACAGTACGCTTGCGCTATCTGTCGTTCACGTTTGTAAATATTACAAATGGCTATACCTACCCACAGGAGATACACGCCATGGCAGTAACAATACGACAGGGGTATACAGGATGTCCAGATATAAACTCATAAGCACACCATGCCAACCCTGGGTTATATTGGAAACAAAAATGTAATTGGCAACATGTTGTACATGTGGCAACACTGCACGGGGCAAGACCTCTAGCGCTCCACGTCCACGTAGTATTGTATGTATATTACGTGAAGTTAACGTAGGTTCATGTTTGGATTGCTCGCGATTATAACCTGCACACACAATATACAGGTCAGAACAACAGTAGTAGTAAGATATCTGTGGAGTGCAAGAGGGGACTAACTACAGGGGCTTCATTTAGATTGGGGCAGGGCGGGGGGGGGGGGGCGGCAAACGCTTCCCCCCTGGATTTAAAATTTTAAGTGTATAAATTTTTTTTTTTGTATTTTGTTATTTAAATAATGGTAACTTAAGAACATAAGAAGTGAAGTTTTACTATTAAAGTATATAATTTATACATGCTTGATTAATAAAAAAGACGCAACAAGGTCACTGTCGCAGAAAAAATCTTGCCCCCCCCCTTTTTTTTTTCCCCCAGAAAAACTTGAAATGACGCCCCTGCCTAACTACAGTGCAGTGTTGCCACATTGTACAGGTGAAGTATCATCGTCTAGTTTGCTACTTAGGCCCGATTCACAATGCGCAGGCAGCAGTTGGTAGTCCGCAGTTGGCTGTCAGAGAGCTAAGATACGTGTATTTACAATACGCAGTCTGCAGTTGAACAGTCCGCAGTCCAGCAGTCTGAGATGGGGAACTTCATCTCCGACTGCAGAACTGCCGACAAATTCCAACCAATCAGGCGTTGCTCTTGTAACCACGTGATGTAAACAAACATTGTTTTTTAGTGTGTTTGTTTCTTTACAAATTTATAAAAACATGGCCGATCATTAACCAGCAGATTTAAAAAGAATGCATAAAAACCATGGCTGCTGGATAGCACACTGAGATACGGGCCTAACATAGGATTATCGCGTGTGTTAGTCTGTGTACTGAACTCGGGCTGGGCGAGGAAGTAGTCGCCCAGGTGAGCAGTTGGGTAAGAGGAAAGTGGGGTAGGGAGGCTGACTGGCGAAGCAGCGGGTGAAGCCGGCGAGGCAAGGAGCGAGAGGCCAGGAGGAAGAGAAGTCTCCAGTCACGTTCTCAACAAACCACTTTGCCGGGCGACCCCCTGGTTGACCTCACGTTAACACCAGGGTCACGAGGCTAGCAGGGAGGGGGAGGGAGGGGAAAGGTTGTGGCCCCAGCCAGCGACCAGCTAGGCGACACCCCTCTTGTCCCCGCAGACCTGCGACACTTCAGTCCTACCAACACTACCTTCCCTCTACCTCACTCTACTATCTTCACAGGGGGTCGGTTCACTTAACATAAGCACACGACATAACGTTTCTTTTAAACAGTTGTGCCGTGGGAATGCATTTTTACTGCATCTAACATGATACGATGCTGATAAATTCCTTACACAAAATGTTGATTATTTTTTTCCGTGGTTGAAAGCTGCGCGTTTTACTTAGTCCTAATGACAAAATAAATTAGAATATAATTCCTTGCTTTGAAATGTTGGCTACTACATACCTACAACATGGTAAATTAATAACAGATAATTACTTTTAAGGAATTTAATAAGTTTGAAAACAAAATACCTACATTAATTTCGTATTTGGTCGACCAACTCGCTGTCAGAATTCCTTGCGGGATTGCATATCTGTAGCTGTGTTTTCCGGTTGGAAACAGTAATTTTTGGTTGTTTACTCGTCTGCATATATTCTCAGGGTTTCTGTGACACACCATTTGCTGCAATGGCGTTTGTTCAAAATCCTTTCGTTTGTAAAGTAAATGTAATTGATAACAAATGTACCTACTGTGAAAATTAAGGCTTTAAGGGGTAGTGTTAAGACAACATTATATTTTTCAGTTTTTGAACCATAACATTTATTCGAACTGTTTCATGAAAATTTTCTCTTCGACTAAGCATAGGCTATATTCTTGGGTAAACTGCTTGACTTAAATAATAATGTAATCTTTCATTAATTTGTAGCGAAGAATCAAGACAAGAGAATTCTTGGAAGTTAATATATAATTCTCTTACAATGATTCTGCATGACGAATTAAAGAAAGATTCCATTATTACTTATGTGAAGCAGTTTATACCAAAAAATTATCCTATGCTTTATCGAAGATAAAATTTTGATAATACAACTTTTAATAAATGTTATGACTCAAAAATTGAAAATACAACACAATTGTCTTACACTCCGCCTTCAACCTGCAAATGTCATGTCCTTAATGCCTTCAAACAAACATACAACACCTTTTCTTTCTCTTCCCGAGAACGCTTTCCCACCAAGGCTATCCTGGTTCGATTGCCGGCATGGGTCGCTCCCAGGATTCTCGCATCGTGCCAGGCGATACCGCTTGTCGGTGGTTTCCTTCATCTCCCGTTTCCCCCGCCCCTTCATTCCGCCGCTGCTCCATGCTCACCTCACAATACCCCTCACAGGCGCTGAAGATGTTAAGGCCATGCTCTAATTTTTTGCATCTAAACGAGAGCAGATATAAAAAATTGGTCAGGCAGTTTTGTTTAAAATCGTCGTCTCCATATTAGCTGATTTTTTTCAAGGCAATAAATATTATGGTCTACTTTTTTTCTCGGGGATCTCCCCCCCTCCCACCCCATTTTTTTTCAACCACAGTTCCTTCATTCCGGCACTGCTTCAAACTCAAGTCGCATCACCCTTCACCAGCGCTAAAGACAGAAATTTTAACTGCTGGCCGAAATTATTTCGTTTCTTTCAAAGGAAACAAATTCAGGTGGCACAAGGTTGTCCTGCACAGAGAAGTGCTGCTGTAATTAAACGTGGTGCAGGCAATGTAGACGGACACTCAACGTATCAACAGTAGCGATGTACTAAAAATGTACATGTGATCCAGTCTCGTAACCACGAACACAACATAGCCTGCCCCTGGCGCTTATGTAACCACGCCAACGCGCCAGGCACACAATAAAATATAATTGCGGCAGGGAGGGCAATTAACAGCGATGAAGGCCGACACAAGAGCGGCATTTTCAAGCAGGATTTATCGGGAACATTTTCACATCGTGTCCGGCCCATTATCGCCCGCTCTGGCCGGCCGCCAGGTCGCTGTCCTACAACGCCCTTTGTTTTCACAGAATGTCAAAAAGCGGCCAACTCGTTGCAGAAGCACTGGCGGTCGCTGGCGACAGCCAACCAAGAGCCGGCGCTCCAGTCACTGCGTTATGGCTGCGTGTTTCCACATGTCGACGTCGACGTACTTTACGATACTTCTTATGTAGTCGTACACAATGGCGTCGCCACAGCTTAAGTCCAGCAGCCTTGACTTTACGTTCCCGATAAACAGGAAAAAGAAAGGCCGTTCGTAAAGAACCAGCTTATTAAGCATGATAGAACGAAACATGTTTATTTCTGAGTACAGTTTTGCTCTCCAGTATTGGGATTTAGTGAAAAAGTAACAGGTTTTTCTTACATTTACTCGAAAAAACTTGTAAATAGCAATAGAGAAATATTCGTAAACAAACTTTAAGTTACGTCCATAGATGACGTTGATTTCGTTCTGAAAAAATATTACAATAAATGAAAAATATTAATAATTGTGTTTATATTTTTAATATCTACGTGATACGCTTTTACGATAAGTATATAACCAATTATGTCACAATATTTCCGTTTCAAAAACAGATTTCCAACAGTTTTCAACTATTGTTACTTTAACTTGACATGTTTATCGTGTATCGACGAAATACATAAAGTATCGGAAACGTAAAAGTCAAATGTGAAAGTATTCAATAGTGTACATGCCTTAACGAACTGTAAATCCACTAGGTGCTCCCGCCTTGTGGCAGGGTCACAATGCCGGGGTGAAGGTTGGGTCGGCTGCTCTACTAGCGAGACATGCCTGTCGCCCTCCGGCCCGAGGACTCGACGAGGTGAGTGTGGAGCAAGACGGAATGAGAGGGGCAGGAGAAACGGGACTTCCTCGAGAAAACCCGTCGGCTAACGACCAGTCCGCCACGTTTCCCACATGAAAAAAAAATCCGGGACCGAACTCGCCGGGGAGCCAAGCGAGAGGTCCGACCCCTCGACCATCACGACCTGCTCTGAAATATACTGTAGCAGTACAGATGGTTCGCAATGAAGTGAACTATTCTGACGACCCACTTATCAAGACCATTACTGAACGATTATACTTAATGAACTTTGAACGTTAACTTTTTGAATAGGCTACGACACAACAACTTGCTTAGATAGCATTTTTATAAAAAAAAAAAAAAAGTGGCAGGAAACTATAAATTGTGTGGAAGGGAGAAAAGTACCAGGGCTTGAAAAGTGCTCACTTTATCCCAAACCAGCTATAATTCAAAACTCTATGTGGGAAAAAACAAACTTGCTTGATGTTTAAAGAGAAGTAGTAACACCGACGAAAATGGTATATTTACAGAAATGTCACTATGAAAAACGAAGAAAACATCTACCTCAAATATTTACGTATCAGTCAACTGCGGTATAGTTCGTTTGCAGTTGAGAGTAATTTAGATGCATCTTTTACATATCAGCCACTGTTTCGAAAACCGTATTTGAATGACTGCGACGATGGTAATGGTCAACACACTATATAAAAAAAAATCCAGCATCATTGTCAAAACTTTCATAATACTTTACAACCGCGCTTGTTTTCACGTAAAGCTATTTTCACAACAAGCCCGGATGATCAACATTCTGACATTTAGTTACGAAAACCTGCACAGTATTCCTGATTGTGCACATTGGAAGAAAAAACACCTTAACTTAATTAAATAACAATACAATGGGTGACTTCAAATATCATCTCGAACGGCTTAATTTAAACTCACACCGAGATTATGAAGAGATAATTATTTTTTTTCGAAGGCAGAACATTTTAAAACCAATCACGCTGCTCTTGGTGTAATACTTCCCAAGTTATAGTTATTGTAAATGCTACGAGAACTAACATCCAGTACTGAACAAGACAACGAAATATAACAACCACTGTGGCCACGTTGCAATGAAGATAAACACTCAAGTTTTGAAAACACCCCTGCAAAGTTTTAGTTCCTCTTCAAATGACGAACAAGATTTGACCGGGCGAAAGAAATTTTTGCGCATCAGGAAATTACTACCGGGCGCTTACACGCTTATGAACCAGCCTCAGAGAACCTGTTCTTGGAAGCTTAATGATCGCCTCCCAAGGTCACTTTCATATTCCAGTCACGTGTCTCGACAATTAGTTACTGTTCACTCTGATTTTAGATTTCACAGTAGTCGCCTCCGCCGTCCGCAAACAGGCGACTTTCTGGTTGTGTTGTTGGCAGCAACGATTTGCAGTCGAATTGCAGGCATGACTACCAGTAGAGGTAGCTATAGGTCGTTCAGGATAAAGTAAGTACTTTTCTACACTAGTTATACTTCGATCATTATGAATAATTCGTATTTTCCTACGCCAGTTTTAACATAACAAAGTACCCTAAATTACAATCTAAGGGTGCAGATTGTAACGAACTCAAAAGTTAATGCATAGTGAAAATTATGTATAAATTTTATTCTTAAAACACATTACGTACTTCGCATTCCCATAAATTACCCTCAGCACAGATGTCAAGTGTTCTAAATAGCCACGAGTGTGTACTCTCACGCACTCGCATAGTGTTTGCAAGGATACGTATATGTATGGTCTATACAATGCATGCCCTTAGCCACGAAGCCAGTGTTGCAGTATTAGATAAAGCTCTCATCTTGAGCTAGCATGACTTACGACGTTAATATATTCACACATTATCATATAAAGCAGGCCTGATACAGATATAATTACACTTAGGAAAGTAACAAGAATTTTCTAACCGCATTCAGTCGTAACAACAGTAACCACAGACAAATATTTATAATTGTCAAATTCTGTCAACATGTTGGCTATTAACTTCTGCAGTTCGGTTGAAGCACGGTCGTAGAAGAAAAGGTCTGGACACTCGCCTATCTACCAATGTATTTTGCTTGACCCCCTTGTTGTTTGGCTGTAGTTCGTCAAGTTACCGAGAATGTTGTACTTTTTGGCGCTGTTTTCCGGGCGGTCAGACTCAAAACTCCGTCCACTTTTTTCCATTGTTAAATTTATAAAGTAAATAAAGATTGCTGGAGCCTTTCCTTAAATTTGTGAGCGAAGGAAGTATTTCATAAATTAATAAAAAATACGTTTTGGTAAATTGTTTATCTTAGTGGGGAGGAAGTGGGCGGAGTTTGAGCCGACCGCCCTGACAACAGCGCCAATAAAACACAATATTCTCGGTAACTTGGTGAACTACAACCAAACAACAAGGAGGTCAAGTTTCCAGGCGAGTGTACAGACCTGTTCTTCTACGGCCGTGGGTTGAAGTAAGGTTAATTCTACTACAGGTTAGAAAGATCCATGTTAAATGTTGGCCGCAGGAAAAATTTTGTCACATGAGCGCTGGTATCGGTAAATGGTTGCATCAGAGAGATTTTTTGAATTTTAAGTTACATAAGGTTAATCATTTAAAACGCGAATGTTTTTTTTTTCACTTTAAAAGTAAATTAAACTACTTCAGTCATCATTCTCAAGCCTATTTAAATTTAATTTTACTACAGTTTGGTATTTATCTGGTACCTTAGCGACAGCAGTGAAACTAACGGCAGAAATACTCCCCGTGTCAAACTCCTCCATAAGAAAACACACTTTCTTTACAACATGTAGTAGAATTAACCTTAGTTGAAATTCCATAAATTCGCCCAGGAGAAAAGTACTAGCACAAGATACAAAAATGCCAATATGGCGACTATCTCTCCCTCTCGAGACAATCAGACCGACTTGCGCGTCATATACTGATATAGCCCGATACATACTGTACATAATTGAGTATAGAACTCCGTACCAAATCCTGTACAAGTAGGACTGCGACAGTGCGTACCGCAACTACGCTGGTTCCAGATACAATTCCGTACTTAATTTCACAGATAAAGAGAACGTCATATGTTTCATCATAGTGTATGTTCATTCACGAGCATGCGCAATGGACAGTTCCGGCCACCGCGCAAGCGATGTATGCATGCAGGGTAGCCAATATAACTAATAGAAACACAATCCTGGTTTCCTACTGAACAAACGACTGTCCGAGTTTTCAAAACCTAAATCATACAAGACTGTTTCACGTATTTGTCAATTACACGTATGTCTCGTATTGTGCAGTAGTTTTCGGGAATTTTACAGTTACACTTTATGGAATGTAGCAACCAACATCATAAACATACTTGTCTTCTTTACGTGCTGAAAAATTACAGTAAACAAAGACAGTGTGTACATGACACAGAAGTTTTGCTGCAGAAACCTGGTAGGAAATCGCAATAGAAATTTATGAAGAGAATTAAGAAAGTATTTGAGTAGAGAATTAAGGCTCGGTTTCAGTCGCCATATTTAATTTTACTATCTTTCGGTTTTTTAGAATTCTAAGAAGATTGTTACATATGCGATTATACCTCAAATTCTACTTACATTGAGATTTAGCTGTTGACTTATAATCACGCCACAATGTGTGTGGCAATTATTTTATGTTCGTAATTTTCCCGACAAATTGCGAGCAAACTATACATTACGAGCTCTATTGTCATGCTTGTACTGTAGCTCAAGGTAAATAGAATTTGCGGTATATTCGCCGATTTAACATTTTCCTTCTCACAATTCTTAAAAGGCAAAAATAATAAAATTCAATATGGCGACTAAACCGAGCCTTAAGGACAGCGTGCACCAGGTTTAGGTCGCATAAGGCGCGGTAAGACAGCTGAAGAACCTCAATGTCGAGACTTGAGAAGAAAGTCAGGAGTGAACAAACAGCCGCGGATTGATGAATGTCCTGTCTACGAGTGACGCATGACCCACGCCATGTCGGAGAAATTACTCTCTGCTCGTTAGTTACAACGGTTTACAACTTGTACATCATGACACGGACATGAACTTAAAAAAAATAATCTAGCAAATTCATAAATATGACTGGATTTATTTGCTTGGACATACTACATTGGGAAATAAATGACTGTCAACAGAAAACTAAAAATAAGACAAAAAAAAACATAAATAAGCAGAGTATGCTTTAGTCATCAGGATACATACACAACATGAAATTCCAAAACTGGAATCTGGTAGACTAGAGTCCGACGACTCCCGTGTAACAGTAAAACAAAACTATGCGAGACGTAATTGACGAGAAATACATTTCACCCGACTCCTGCGTGGACAGTTTATGCACTTTAAAACCTAAAAAAGAGCAGATATAATTTAACCCTTCAAAAAGTCTTGAAATTTGTTTTCGCTGCGGAGGCTACTTTTCTTCAAAACTAAAAATTATTAAAAAATTTCTCACTATGACACACACGTTATAGGTTTCGAAAATCTAATTTTAACGCTATGTTAAACCGCCATCTACAAAAAATTAAATAAAAACCAAAGTAAAAACATAAATATTTCATTAGGAGAACTTTGAAACAAAATTTGAAAATTTTAATTAAACGACTTTAGTAAAAATCCTAATCAACTCGAAACACAGCCATACACACACAAACACACACACACAATATATATATTATATCGACATGTATGTATATTCCCTATGGACTCCAAAACGGCAGAAGCTGTTTGATGATATTTATTTGCAGGCAATCTTCAGATTAACCCAGCGGGTGATCCTGTGAAGTTTGGTAGCGATCAGATCAACAAAATTTTTTTTTTTTTACTTTTTGCTAATTTTGTGTAAAATTTTCCGTACAAATTTATTAATTCATAGTTACAAATTTTAAAATAAATTACTTAATTAAGTAGGATCGAAACTTGTAAGTATGCGGCATGTAAATGTATAGACTTCAATTCTTGACCATAGATAATTAGTTCTACCCGGGTCACTAGTACATTATAAAACTAACTTTCGTATATACAATAGAAATTTACTAAGATGTTAGTATAGGGAGTATCCAAATTAAATAGTATTCAGAACAAAACTGTAATGAACAGAAAAAATTTAAATATAAAACACAAAAAGCTATTGGACTGTAGGTTAATATAATTTGTTCGTCTATAGTTGATTGGGCTAGAGTTTGCAGACGGCAGGCAGTATACGGCAGAGACGGGCCGGCGCCGGCGGTGTTAGAGGTTATGTCAGGTCAAGCTCGCTGGAACATGCTAAGGTACCGCGCCTGGCTAGCTGCAACACGCATCACACGCGACCACGCCCCCAGTCATGTCGTGTCGCGTCACGCTGCAGCTACTATAGCGTGGCTGACTTGGAGCGAGACTAAACATTCTCAACAGCTTCGTTGCCACGCGACAACTACTTCAGCTGAAAACATCAATTGATTTATACGCTTTTTTCGAAGCCAATATGGATAAAATACTCAATGACAATCCTAGATAATGGTATTTGCCAACTTTATGAGTAAATATTTATCCAGAATTACTAATTCGTTAAGCGTGATCTCTTGCGCCGCAGTTAAATACACGAGGTTCCGGCGTCAGATTGTGCCTCAGAAGTTCGTAACACTGGAAACTATCTTGTTTAAAACGTTGGCTAAAATTATTGTCTAGGATTGCTATTGTTTAATTTTCGCAAATTGGCTTCAAGAAACCTACAGTTATAGATTAATGCTTTTAGCGTTTAATTATGTACCACGTCTTGAGCACTGAGCAGAACTTGTAATTGATAATAAATATGTTCTACTGGGCCAGTAGATAACTTACGAGGGCGTTGAAACATTTACACTGGTTCTTAGTTACGTAGTGGTTTTCATTTTAAGAATAGTATACATGGCTGTAAAATAGCCGAAAGAAAACATAATGGAGTGTTCACTTTATCGCGAACGGCCTATACTGAGGTTCGTATGTACAACTGCCATAGTATCAAGCATACAGAATCAATATGTTTGTATGTAGTGATAAGTACCTAGATAGCAAATTTCAACAAAATACATCCCATAAACCCCCCCCCCCCCAGAAAAAAAATTCTGGCTACGACCGTGGCGTAATATAGGCCGTTCACGATAAAGTGAGCACTGCATAAAGTTTTCTTTCGGTCGTTTTGCAGCCATCTTTAACATTTTTAATATGTAAACTTTCACGAAACTAAAAACCAGTGTAACTGTTTCAACACTCATAAAAGTTAACTTATGTTGGCGCAATAAAACATATTTTTAATTAATTACAAGTTCTGCTGAGTGCTCCGGTTATAGTGAACAGCCTATACACAAATTAACACTGAAAACAGATACAGGACTCAATTTCGCCATTCAAACAATCCTAGAGAATACTGTTGCCAACTTTGCAAACAAATTGCTAGTGCCATGTATTTTCCGTGAACTATTTAAGCCGTACAGCTCCTGTAACTCTGGCCGCTTTGAAAAAGTACCGTACGTTATCACGTAGGAGTCTTCTGGCACTGATTACTAGTCGTCAAAACACACAGCATACCTGCGCGCGAATACATATTATTTTGGTCGATTCCAGTGAGAAATACGCGAGCTAAACAGAACTGAGACATATGCACTTTTTGACGGGAGGATTAACCGGCAACAAGGCCATATTTTACTACGGCTTGACGCGCTCAAGCACTCTCGGCTGACCTGCGGTTTGGGCCGACCGCTGAACGAATCGACCCGAAGTTTGCCGAGATCAGCCGAGCAGGTGACGGGACAGCACTACCGGACAACATGGCGTGCCTTTCTATACGGAGGCGTAAGTGGTTCAACACGCAGTGGACTGCCACTTACTCGAACACTTCGAAATCGTGAATTTTTATAAACAGTTCCAAGTCAATTTATTTTAGGTTCGCAGTTACCGGCGCTTATATGCAAATACTGTGTTTATTAACGTTATGGTTGTATTTGCGTTGCGTGTGAAAGTAGGCCATGTGTGACAGTGAATCAAAGCATTCTTGTAAAGCCGGAAAGTATTTTTTTATTTACTTAGGTTATTAAGATCATTTGTCATTATGGCGTACACTGTCAATTAGGCAAAAACGTCACAAATACGGATAATTCAATTCACCTTGGGTACCTGGCAACAGTGTCAGAACGACTTGACATTCTGATCATGAACACTCATCGCAGGCCCGTGCTGTTTACAGCTCGTGCTGACACGTACAGAACACACAATAAAAAATATAGCAAATTACAGCTGCTCAGTATCCTGTTTTGTTCACCCGTGAGATCAAAATATACATTATGTCCACAACTACCCGTACAATGAGCACACCACGCGAATACTGGGCTAAACTGGAGACGAAAATGTTAGTGACAAAATGATATTTTATACGCATAATGTGGCAACATTGCACTGCAGTTAGTCCCCTCTTGCGCCTCACAGATACCTTACTTATCTTACTACTATTGTTTTGACCTGCACATTATGGGTGCAGGTTTAAATCACGAGCAGACCAAACATGGGCTGTTTCCGAATTCATAGGAACAATCCTCGGATCCTTGAATCCTCGCAGCCTTCACAGCAATGCATCCTTTGCGGCAAGGGTGCATTTGTGTATAAACATACCTTCCGAATTCCCAATTCAAACAAATGACTGTCGCAAGGGCGTACGGGTTCTTGCCTCGCATCCTTGAGGCAAGGATGTGTGGAAGGGTGCATCTTGGATCCTCGGTAGAATTCGGACACGAATAAAAAATGGCCGCATTCTTCATGATGCACTTTTCAAGGATGCGAGGGTGCGAAGGATCCTTCAAGGCACTATTCGGAAACAGCCATGATTCTATATTTACTTGACGTAACATACATAAAATAATGCCTGGAGGTGGAGCGTAAGAGTGTAATATTGAGCAAGTAAAATGTATACATTTTGCCACTTATATTTCGTCTCCAATTTAGCCTATTAGCGTGGTATGCTTAATATGCGGTTATTTCTGGACACCCTGCACACTGTTCACATGGGGAACGGTATTGTCAAACAAATCCAATAATATAGGAACATGCTAAGTAGCTACTTTATATTCATTTTAAAATGAATGGTGGGTATTACACATTCACCAACTGCAGCCTTTTAAACATGTTTAAATATTTCTCCTTTTAAATAATGAGCTAATATTGAACACAGATGTAAGTAGGGAAAGGGTTATTTCTCGGGTACAATTACCCGCATGCTAGACCATTATCTCATGCATACTAAAGCGTCGGCTATTCGTTCATTGTCTGTTGTTCCAGCGAGTAGCGGCTAGTTGGCATAGTCGGGGTCTGAGAATATACAGGACAACGGATTCTAGCAAGTAGGTCATTGAACTCGCGAATTATTCCTTTCCCTACCTGTAAGAGATTTTGTAAAAACACTGAAATTTTGCTGCTAAAATATATAAATCATATAGTCTACAAAACATTGTTTCACTAATACTTATGGGCAAAATCTTAAAATACAAGAACCTTAAATAATTAACTTATTGCCATTCCCTCCCTCGCTGATTATTAAGACCGGTACACACTATCCATAATTCAGTATATAATTCCGTACTTAATTCAGTATAAGTAGCACTGACAGTGTGTACCGTAACTACGCTGGTTCTAGAAATAATTCCGTACTTACTTTACAGATAGAGCCCGTCCTATTTTACATCGTAGTTTAGGCCTTGCTACAGTCCTTCGTGTCCCCTTATACCATCGTCTCTCAACATCTCTAAGGAACACACAGAAATGTAATGCCACAATAGAGCTGTTTCATCCTACAGATTCAGAACAGCGACACCACAGTGCAGTTAGTTCTCATGGAGTTTTCGTACTTTCCATCTGCTTTTATTTTCTTACATATTATTACGTGGATTCGGAGATTGACAATAAATAAATTGATTAATAAGAAAAGAATTCGCGGATTTTTTTTTTAAATCTGTTTAAAAAAAATTCACGTTCGTGGAACTTACTCGCGTTTCTTTGGTTTCAATATTATTTTATTGTTTGAATACTCATCTCGCTACCTTTCACATTTACTGCTGACATTACTGACGTTTATGTTTTTGAGCTAATTTTGGCGGCGTTTAATGTTCTGAAAATCTTCTTCTTTAACTTGACGAAGGACATACACAGGAGAAAGGGATCAATTTATAAATATTGACCATATAGCCTACATGGGACAAGATGAGACATCAGACGACAGAAAGGTACAATGAGGAGAGATGTCACGTGATCATTTTAGCAAATCAGAGCACGCAGTGTCCAATGGACACAGCATGGGACAACTTAATTGTAGCAAAGTCTTTTACGTTCACGCGCATGTTTCAGCCACCACGCGTGCGTACTAACAAGTAGGGTTGCCAACATGATTTGAATAGAAATAAAAGTCTTGTTTCTTACTGAACTCACGATAGTCGTATTTCTCAAGGCCTACACAATACAAGAAAGTTTCATGTATTTGGCAACTACACACATGTATTGTGTCTTAAAATAGTTTTCCGGAACTATACATTTTATACTTAACGGAATATAACGACTAACATCACAAATATATTTTCCTCTTGTATGTGGCGAAGCAGATTAGTACAAGCAAAGATAGTGTGTACACAATGCAGTAACTTTGAAACAGAATTCTATTATTTAATCTGAATTGAAGTTAATGAACATAAGTAAGAAATTGAGACGAGAATTGGGAATACTGTGTGCCGGGCTTAAGACATAAAACACGAGTTCCGTAGCGGGCGTTCTCATAAAACTATCATAACTGACTCATGAATGCCATAAAAGATACCAAACTTGCTGCCAAGCAACGGTAACTTCAGTAGGCAACCACGCCGGTGATAATATCCGATGCCATGTACAATCAAACCCTTTGTATGTTTCCCATGCACCAATTAAGAGCAATATTTGTACATTAAACATGTCGCGTGCCATGAGAAGAAATAATTATTATCTAGATCTCGGAGAAACTATAATTTATTTTCAATTTATTCCGTATTATTTTATGATAAATTTCTGATCCATCACTAGGTACTTTCTTCCAAGATGTAGGCATTTAAAAACCTGGGACATATTTAATGGAAATTTTATGATTAATAAAAACTTTTTAATTCCTTATGTTATTATTTCTTATTCACTCCACATTTTATCCGACCTCATGTTTCGTAACAACCCATCTTGCATCGTAACTTTCCTATTTAATACTACACAGATAAAATTTAAAAAGTAAAGACTGCGTACATTACAACTATAGGTGATTCGGGATGAAGTGAGCACTCAAAAAAGCCCTGATTAATTTCTATTTTCTGCCAGTTTATATCTTTCCGCGGTATGTAAACGTAAACATTGCCACGTGCTTTAATTTACGTAGGTTTGTACAATGTTTACATCTACATTACACTGGGCTGAAAATGTTATCAACAATATCTACTCATTGTATACACGGGTATTGAATAATAAGATGTATAACCAATAGCAATCTTAGTTATAAATACCTGCGAGTTAACGTCTTTTAATACTGGTTTCTATGTATCGACTCTAATTTATACGACCCGCACTATTGCCGTTACGTATCTCGTAAATATGTACACATGAAAATTGAATTTCTAACTCAAAACCGCCACACAAAAAACACGCCATAATGACACACGCAATTTAAGAATTCAAACCTACTCAATTATACTGCCATGAACAACGACGCACTCAAACAAAAACTACGTATTTTCTTAGTGTATGAAACAAAAAAAAAATTGCTGTTTCTAAATCAAGATTCTCATGTTGGCGATCGTAACACATAACAACTTACATATTACCAATAAGGAAACAGTCACTTCTAATACTTTTGAATGTGTTTTATCAGAAACCCATATTTATTGCACAACGGACAAACACAACAACGCTCTCCTCTTGTACCGTCATTGAACGCTTCCAAGCTAAGTGGCGAAAACCTAACTCTGATGCCACCTGTCGGTGAAATAATTAACTACGTCAGTGCGCGTAGCGCTAGATGCCTTTCCCTAACGACTGTTGAATCTGAACGGCCCGGATTAAATAACTTTCTACTGGCGCCGTTTAAGTAAACTTATACAGGCAGTAAGTATTTCAATATTATCATAAAAAAATATTTTATAGTATATTAAACACGAAGATGTCTTTTCCATTTGATGTTCTTTCAGTAATGTAGTATTTAAATATAAAATACACGGAACTATGTGCGATAATTCGCTGCCAACTGCATAAGCAGTAATGTAACTCTTGTCAATGTTTAATAATATGCAGCAACGGCTAGTGATTCTTTTCAAAGGTTAAATCTTTAGTGCTCACTTTATTCCGAATGACCTATATTATGACATTACTGTAGGCTAATTAAGTTAATTGAGTTTTACTTCCATTTCCCAACATGCCATAACTCTTCTCACATGTGCTTAAGTAATACAATCCGAGAATATTGCGAGCGACTTACATTTGTCGTCTATATGATTACCGATAGTACCTACATGTATACTTGAAGCTAACAGTTAGTCGTAAAAGAAGGTTTCCTTTCTTAGTGCTACAAACCTTGATGTTGAGCACTTACAAAAATATCTCACTCACTCACTCCTTGCTTGTTGGTTACTTCAGTTAAAATAGGGACCAACAATCCTGTTTGGTTGCCTGTACTACTGGGTTGTTCCTACAACAACTTTAACTGTAGGAGGAGCGAACAGCAGCCATCATTCTTTAACAATACTGAATGTTGTAGGACCAATCCATACCATAAAAAAAATGGTTGCCCCTATTTTAACTCAAACAGGCCATGCCTATGGCACCTACAACAATATTTTCTTTCAGTGTTATAGCCCAGTGCAGCTTGGCCTATTCCATTGAATCAGATTCTCTGATTACATTGTGCTGCAGTAAAAACATGAAAGCGAAACTATCGACGTATAACTACACAGTAATCAAACTTTTTTTAATAAATAGTATACTCTACTAATCGCAGCTATGTTAAGGATTGTAACATTTAACAGTGCCATCTGCCCCAGCTGTCAAACACTGTGCAAAGCTTCAGTAATGTATATGAAATTAAGCAACAGTGCAACCATAAAGTCAAGTAAGTCTGTGCAGGAATAACAATTAAAATGGTTCGTGTGTGACTAAGAAAGGGCCAGTCTTTTAACTGTGTTTCTAACGTCCTGTCGTGCAGCTCAAAACCCAAACAATTAAAACTGAAACATCAGGCAGATGTGCAGTATTTCTATGTATTGAATACTACAACATAAAATGCTACTGTCGCTGCAGAGAGTCACAACAGTCAAGTCGACGGCACAAAGAGTTGTACTTGAAGCACAGGACTTGGACCCTTGTAACGCTCAGGCACCTCTGAGACAGCACCCTAAAGTCTTGAAATGATGTCAGGGGAAATATCAAAACACTATTTCAACACATTGTTTCGCATAATTAAAAAGTAAAGTAAAATAATCGATGAGATTTTTAATGTTTGTAAAGGGAGTTTACAATTAGAATTTATTGGTTTGTGGATATATGCCATTGCTCATGTTGATCAGCAAAACTTGAGCAATGGTGTATGTCCACAAACCAATAAATTCTAATTAAAACAGTCGAACAATCCAATATGGCGGACGAAGCATTTAAACGAGTCTCCCCACCTCCAGACATGATAGGGCTGATGGGAAGGTAGGGGTAAGAGGGAGGGTTGGAGAGGGGAGACACCTGGTGTGTGCCAGAAACACCTCGCTCCCCCTACTAACGGGTCTGGGCCGGGCTCTGGCTGACTGATGATGCGGCTGACCCCAGCACCGACCCCCGGGGACCTGCGCTGATCAATTCACAGCTGCCACGGCAGCCTCTTCAAGGAGGGCGCCGACCCCGACCCACCCCCACCCCTGCCACCACTAACCCCGGCAGCCACTACTCACTGCCACCGCAGAGCCACCGCCACTATTTGCGTCCTCCGACGCCATATCCAGCCCCCAGCAAGGCCACGATCCTGTCTCCTCCACTCTATTACCACACATAGCGTGCTCCAATAAAGAGTGCACGCTTTAGGAACAATACCAACAAATCCGCTATTAATTTATAACGTTACTTAATCAACAGTTTTATTTATCAAACCTTAAAACGCTTGTGCCATTTGCTCACGTCATTTCAGATCATATACAAAAATAAACAGAATATTTGTGAGTTTTAAACCCTTAAAATCCATGAACTTTCCCAAAACATAAAATTTAAAATTTCCCCGAAAAGTACGTAAAAAAACTTTTAGACAATTAAGCCAACATATTTTTCAATGAAGGTAAGTATGGCAAAGCCGTTTCAAACAATTTGTGTTGTCCATCCACTTAACATAACCCACGTTCGGCGAGAATAACAAAGAACTTGGTAATGAAGTATGTCACCCAGGCTAGCGCATGAGGGTGATTAAAAAAAAAAAAAAAAAACATAATAATGATCTTATGACTTCATATTTGTTTATCCTATTACTTTTATGCACAGTCAAAATGAGCCAGCAAAGAAATTCCCTAAAACCTTTAAAATCAAACTGTGGCAAACAAAAAAAAAACTGGTGTTTCCGCGGTCCTTTTCAGGTATGAAAACCTTGCTACCGTAAACCGGAGTTACTTTGACCATTTTTTGGGTTACTTTCACCACTCAAAACATTAGTTTTTGGGTTTTCTGGTAAATAAACAGATAGTCTGAGTAGAGTATTTTTAGAAATTTTCTTTCATCCTTATAGTTAATGTTTGAAACTTTCGTCACTAAATGACATGAAAACCAAAATTTTGAGTGGTCAAAGTAACCCCGGTTCGTGGTACTGAAACATTTGTAAAATATAGGCGTGTACAATACACCAACTTAAATATTACGTCATAAAATGATGGTGTGACAAATGAATGTCTCTTAGAGGACAGTTGTCTGTCAGAAGACTGCACAGCCAGTTGCGCCTAGAAGCTAGTGTGAGGTGTGTTGCGATGCTCGTGCTGTGTCGCCCTTAGTGCTTCCGCGCAGAAACATACGTTTTAACTTATTTAAGAAAACAATCAATATTACTTCAAACCTTTGTAAGGCACATGGTATAAGTAATGGTTATTTTTAAGCTTCTGAAAGCCCGAAGTGATTTTTTAAGATATTTGAATGTTCGTAACTTTTAAACCAGATTGAACCACAAAATTTTTCTGTGGGGATTGGTTACATAGACTACCAACACGAATACCTGCAAAACAAAAAAAAAAAAAAACGGTTCAGCCCTTTTTAGTTCACATGACTGGAAAGTAGGCAATTTTTTAATTTTAAAAACTATTACTGTAAGGGGGTGGAAAATACGGCGGTTTGAAAACATGAGATCAAAGAGGGGTACCCAGGATGTTAATTTAAAAATATAACAGTTTGTGGTTCGTAGTCCTTCTTAAGTTACAAGGGGTAAAAAATGCCTTTTTTTTTAAGCTTCTGAAACCCAAATTTTAAGCCCTTGTAGTAAAAGTTTAGTGTGTAAGAAAGTTGTGTTTATAGTAATCGAAGAAAACATGAAACCTTATCTGCATGTTGGCGAAAACACGAACTACAGAACTGTAACGGCAAATTAAATACTGACATTTTTGTAAATGGTTGCAATAGCTAACTTTGCTGCGCAGGTCCCCATATGAAAGGGCCTACATCCAATACGGTGAGAGAGAAAAATTTAATGAAAACGGTTTTCACATACTGGGCAATGATAGTGACGGAAGTCAAATTGTATAAAAAAAAAATGCAAAATGGTTAAACAACAAAAAAATTAAAAATTTACTAATTTCGCATGGAATGACCCGTGTACTTCTTAAATTTAAATAAACTGTACTTTGTAATACTGGCTCGGATTTGATGCAAAAGAAACGAAGTGTCGTGGGTTCAGTGTAAGGAAAGGTTATCATGCCTTAACTGCACCTTATAGTCGTGATAAATAAACATACATACATTCGTCAAGGCGACAACACAAAGTGGCGACTATACTCTTGTTGGACACACACCCAAGTTCTACGTTTGCCACTATCCTAGTTTCTTTCCTTCTTTACGTAATTATTCAGATCAAAGGCCGGTGTACGATTAGCAGTGCCTAACGTATTCTTACACTCATTTTTCACAATCAAAGACAAAATGTAATAAGTAAATATACACTACAGTACGTAACACGATGAAACAAGCACTAAACAATGAAATAATGTACAAATCAGTGACTAATGTAGGTACAATAAAGGGTACATCGGTAAATTTGGTAGAAACAGGAGTTGACAGAAACAGTGCGCACAGTCTGAAGATTGCTAATAACATGCATTTGTATATTCTCCTGTAGTACTTACTGGGGGCACTTATTTTCTCTCACTATAGTCGTAAATGTCAAAACTTCAATAAAGCGAGAGTCCAGATACGGGATAAGAGTGAGGGGTGTACAGACGCGATGGTGGGAACTGAAACAAGAAGGGGCTGCTGGACGGGGTAGGACTGGTTGAACGTGACTGCACGGCAGATGGCATGGCTGGTGGGCACATCTGCCCCTCCTCACGTCCTGGGGCGTGTTGCTGTGACGGGGGTCGTCTTCCGGTTCCCCCTGCCTACCTCACACACACACCTAGCAGAGGTGGGCTTCTCTGCTGCTGTGCTATGACGTCACACGGCGAGGGCTGAGTGAACCTCAACGAGCTATACAGGGTGGCCAAGAATAAGTGTTACAAATTGATAGGGATGGTAGATGTGCATGTTTGGAACATATTTGATTAAGGAACCCATGTCCGGAAATGCATCCTTATACCTGCAATGGTGCACCAAAGTAACAGGGGTAGGCAGGCAACCTGGCGACAACAAGCCAGTGAAAACATCTGTTGTGTTGTGTTATGTACTA
>PNEQ01010841.1:0-38343 GCA_003012365.1 Medauroidea extradentata
AAATATTGACTTCCGAAAGTTCATTGAAAACAAAGGGCTTCATAATTTTTTGATATCTATTATTACCAAATGCCATGGTACAAATAAATAACTTATTTCGTAGTACTATTAAATAGGCCAGCATATACAAAAAATGTGATAGCATGTATCTGTACATATTACTTTTATTTAGTAGTAGCATCAAAAAATAAAGTTTTTTTCAGATATGTATTAAAATAACTATGATAATATACATTATTAAAATACTTTTTAAAGACGTATCTATGCTCTACCTTTTAGTTAGTATCGGTAGTAGTAATCAAAATAAACTATGAATTTCTAAAAATAATGTTGCCTTGTATGACAATTATCGTTAATTTTCCTTGTCATATTATAATAGGAAATGTGCTATATAAGTACGTATTTCTGAATTCGTGGTTGGAATAAACATAAATTATGTAAAGGTAGACGTTTAACTAATAGGTCGATACTTATCGATAAAATTGATCCTTGTAGTCCCAAGGTTTTGATAGTTCGAATCTTACTTTTGCCAAAGGAAATTTTAGTATAAGCAAAATTAAAATATGCTCGTAACGACAACGTCCCGTACACATGTTAAACAACATCTTCTTTAACAACATAAAGGCATGACTGTGCTAGAAACGTAAATGGCTGACGGCATAAGCCGAATATACCAAGCAAGGGGAGGAAAGAAAGCCAGTCGACTACAACACTACCTACAAGCCAAGATACTGGTTGTACAAATATTACGACGAAATTGATTGAAACAAGATTGTGGATATAAACAAATGAATAGCAAAATAACCAAAATCAAATGATGCATAGCTACAATAAGAATATAATTTATATATATGGTGTTAGGATAAATTATGACTCAATAGACGAAATGATTTTAAAGTAAGATGTGCCAAAAATTTATATCAAATAAAATGTCCTATAGTTTGACTAGAATAAAATAAGTGATAGGTTTGCTACAATGAAAAAAGTATATACAATATAAATATATTTATAAATTAAGAAAATAATTTTACATACATGATACTGATAAGAAATAAAGCATGACTAAAACTTGTCAACATATGATAACATGTGCAAAAAATTAAACTAAAATATATTACGTCTCAAGAAAATGCATATAAATCTATAATATATGCTAAACCCGTTGTGAGTAATTTTTGGATTGTGAACATGAACTATTAACAAAACATATTAACAAATAAATAAACATAAAAATAAATAATTATTTAATCACAGCTAAAAATATTAAACCATATGCTGGTATGGGGAAATACACAAAATTTTATAAACAATAAAGCATAGGTCCGCCCAAAGATATTATCCTAAAGTAAATAAAACTGAAAAAAATGACAAATGTGAACTTTTATGTGACAAGGATGTATACCAATGTAATAAATGACAAAAATATGTATTAAAATATATTACTATAAGTAAGAATTATTATAAAAATTTTAGAGATACTGATGTCGTATCAAATATACATGTATTTATAAACTAATAATTAGTCATATTTCCATTTTTATCGAAACTATAAAACGATTAGTAATTATTTCCAACGTATTCTCATGTGGGGAAATAATAAATTTTATGTGAAAACTATTAGACATAGGTATGCCAATGCTGTTACGAAGTATTTTGGGAAAGTGAATACTATAGGTTATGTGCTAGTAAGAAAAATGTTTAACAAAATAATTGCATAAATTAGATAACAATAAGAAATATAAAAAAATTCTTCTGTCATATGGTAATATGGGAAAAAATAATAAATAATGTAAAAAATTGAGACTTAGGCATGCTATAAAATTTTAAATTAAAGTAAAACATTAAAAAACCATTATGATTCTGGCTATCCGTCATTAACAAAAGTTATTTTATCTATACCACATTTGAACATCACATCATCGCTATTGCACTGTTAGCCGAGCGGTGAAGGACGTGTGTTTTTGCCAGGGACACAAGGATTCATAGTTCGATCCTAACCATCGGCGAAAGAATTTTTAGTGCACAAAAAATAAAAAAATAAAAAAATAAGATATAAGGTCGAGCTCGCCATATACCAACACATATGACTTCGATGTTACAATCATCGACACTAGCACACTCTTGCAGACGACGAAGTAACCATTGGAACAAACATGGTTGTCGACTGCAGCGCTGCCTAGTAGCCAGTGACGGAAACATGTTGTCAACACTGGTGCCACCCAGAAACCAATTATGTAAGCAAACATCCCCGAAGTCTAGCAGACGATGCACAGGGAAAAAAATGCCAAGTTAACAATTGACTGACGAAAATGTAAGCAATATGGAGACACTGCACGACAAGATGGGCAATGTACCCGAAAACTAAATGGTGGATGTTACATCATCCAATGGGAGGGCGTCGTGTCGCTGGTGCCATGAGAGAGAGAGAGAGAGAGAGCATAGCAGAGAAAGGGCGTCGTGTCGTCGGTGCCGAGAGAGAGAGAGTGTCGTGTCGCCGGTGCCATGAGAGAGAGAGTGAGAGACTGATGACATTGAAAGAGGGCATTGATGTTCGGTGCCATGAGAGAGAGACTGATGACATGAAAAGAGGGCGTCGTCTTTCGGTGCCGAAAGAAATGACATCGTCGACAAAATGGCCGACAAATTAGCCGACAAAATGGTCGACAATCCAAGATGGCCGACAAGATGTACGACAAAATAGCCGACAAGATGGCCGACAAGATGGCGGCCAAGATGGCGGCCGTGGCACCGAGCACCGGCGACACGCGCCACCAAAACGAACCCCCCTTTTCCTACTACTGTTACGGCAAGATAAAAGCATTAAATTTTATGGGTCAAATTTATCTGATTTGTATTGTGTTTGGACTCATTTTAAAGCTAATTTAATTTCAAACAATTTTTCTAAGTATCTTTTTCTTATATTTTGCCCCATTTGGATTTTGAAAATTTCTATTAGACTCTGAGCTTGCCTCTTCTGGAATGGGATTTATCTGGCAGGCAGCTCAGAGTTCAGACGCCTGGAGGCATGTACAGAGACGTGCTGAAATGCAGTGCTAGCAGCATGTAGTTAGGCCCTCAATGTGGTTGGTAGTGTCGTGCGCAACAGAACTCTGAAAAGGTGGTGATCCGCGACTGATTGATTACACAGCATATCCCCTATTAATATACTAATGAATATTTAGCTGGTATTGTAGAATAAAACACTTTGCAAATTTGTCAGTAACTATGTTACATTTTTTTTCTGTTATAAATGTCAATTGAACAGCTTTTCAAACAACTTGGGTGCCGTTGTAGTACTTCGCCGCTAGGCCGAGTAAGTCTGAATGTTCGTCCGGGAGAAGTTAGTCGCGATCTATCAGAGCTAGTGAGCGGTCGTGAAGAGATGACCGGTTAAGTCGTAGTTTGTTTGAGCTTGCAAACAGTGAGTCGTGGTACGTCGGAGCTTGGGCGCGGTCGCCGGGAGATGGCCGACTGAGGACGTTAGATGAGGCGTCATGGCGGGAGTGGAAGGACGTGTGAGAGGCTGGAGAGGGGCAGTAAAGCCTAGAGGGCGGATTCGTTGGTAGAAGGGATTTTTCTTCTTTTGCATACTGCCTTTTCATTATATATATAACCAGGAGTAGGTACTTATAACAGCATAATCAGAACTAAGATAAGATGCCGGGCTAAGTATCACTACTGAATGTAAGCGGCAAGTCGTAGTATATAGATAGAAAAATCCACCTAAAGTAACCCTGGGCGAGCACTCACTATATTAAGTGCCATTGTCTTGTAAAGTTCTTCAAAAGAGACGTTAAATAAACGGTAAATGCCGATATTTTTTTATTTATTCATTCGTTGCTGATTAACCACCACTGCTATCCGGGCATTAGTATCATAGGTAACACCTCTACATCAGCTCGTTTGTTCCGTCATAGTTCTGCGAACTACATACAATAGCAACGGAAGAGAGTTACATCGTCGATGCATGAATATCACATGTAAAGTACCATCATAACACCCATCCACAAGCAACAACACCCGTTACAGACTGGAATATAACACTGCTACCCCACTGGGCTAGATTGTATATTTAGAGTGAATATATATTCATTCGCATTTACTAAACACATCTTAGGCATTTTCATAGATATGTAGAAACTAAATCTAAACATCTGTTTTACGAACAAATTTTTGCATCATCCTTTAGCAATATTTTACATGCCGATGGAAGCATTAGCAAGATTTATTAAAAAATACCTACAACAGTAAAATAAAATTTAGCAGTTGACTCATTTGATGTTTATAAGTCAGACTGATTCATCTTTCCTTCAGTGCAGAAAATTACACATAGTCCTTCCACTGAGTGAATACAGGTTCTATAATAGTGTAAACAATATCGTTTACAGGTTTCGTACTTCAGTAATTAAAATAAATACTGACAGAAAGATATGTAACGATTGGTCTGTTCAACATGGCAGGTTTATTTTCTGGCGAGAGTGCATTGTTTCCTGTTGTTCAGCTGGGATCGTAAAACTTCGGCCCTCTGGGGGAAGGGTCCTGCCATGACGTAGAATGGTCACTGCCATCTCAGTGCTTCAACACCAGCGAATTATAGTAGGCACCTGAAGAGAAGGCAAGGCTCAGGAATGCGGCTGGGAGTGCAGTGCATGGAACAAGCGTAAAAATGTTTCACTTCTGGATACCAGCACCAAACTTTGAAGGTCGTTTAAATACTATTCAGAGACTTAAAACCACTGGGAGACAGCCTTAGAAATGGTTAGCTCCTGCGCAATGATGTCATCAAAATGGCCACCTACCATATTCCTTAAAGTCGTGAATCTTGAAAACTACTGAACGGATTTTGGTAAATGAGGTCTCATTTTAAAGAAGATAAGTTTATCTAAAATAAAGTTTATGGCTTAATTTGCTGTAAAGACCATAGTTTGTGACTTATATTTGATTTAATACTTTTTTTTTACTTTTTCAAACTTTCTTATTGAATGTATTAAATAAAAATGAGGTACAAATACTCACAATGAATAGTTTAAATACTGAACAAAGTTGTGTAAGAAAAATGAAATATTTAAAAATAGTGCAGGAGTATAATTATGCATTAGTTTTAGCATCTCCAAACTACTTCCAGTCCATTTATCGTGACTGCTCAAATTAGTAAAGATGTTATGAACCTGATACATTACAATTTTTTTACAATCCAGATACATATTTATTTATCCGTGATATTAAAAAGTGTTTCTGATGACCCCCATTCCACCATAAACAATAACTCTCCACTTACTTGACATGGTGTACATCAGGAATTCACATCAATGTAATTTGTTCACTATTCATCTATTCTTGAGCAGTGGCCTTCACAGTTGCATAAAAGAGTGCACTGAAGTCCAACTTTTACACAGCAGCAGTGCGTACATTGTTTCTTGCACTTAAACGACACCAATTCTTGGCAATGTTTGCTTACGTCTGGAAGTGTTGTCCAAATGGGATAGAATATGATGTCTTCGTCTTTTTTCCACCCCCACTGACATGGATCGTGTGCGTGAGGATTTCTAGTCAAGCAGTTTCTCCAAACATTACATTGAAGCATTGTCCGTTTTAAGTGTTGTAATAGGGCATCTGCTGTTGGTGGAACGTGTTCGATGTTTCTATTCATTTGAGTAAATAGAATGCTACGAGCTTCATTAACATGCTTTGATATACTCGTAGTATGGTACATTAACACCACAAACCGTTCCAGTACAGAGAATGGGGGGCTGTCTTGTGTCATTGCTGTAGTTGACATATTAGAAAATTCTTGGAAAGCCAAGTCAGCGTCACGAAACGACATCCATGTCTTCCAAGCAGTATTTTTTCCAATACCAGAGAATGACGACACAGTGTCGCACCCAGTAAATGCGTGGAAGAAGAGAATCAGTTCGGCTATACCACTAGGAAGTTTGTAATAGAATTCGTGAATGGGCAAATATTGTAAGTTCTTTCCAGTTCTATACTCAATCCATAGTTCTTCAACTTCTGCAAGGCGTGGAAATGCAAATAAAGCTATCGACATCACATCAGAATCAACAGTTTTAATAAAAAATTTTTTGTGTCCATGCATAGCAGCATGCGAGGAATGTAAAAGAAGTCGAGTATCTGCTTCCTCATGTGATGATGGTGAAATCGGGGCCAGATTTTCTTCTTCAGCTGAAGACAACACTTCATGCTTGCAAGTACACACTACTTCTTTTCCAGAGGTTGCTATTGCAGTCAAATTAGCTGCCAACATTTTAAACAGGTCTTCTTTATTCTTATCTTCAGATAAAAACTGTTTAAAATTACGTGGTATCTTCATTCCAGGTTTGACTACAATCCTTTCGCCGCATCCCCTGGACTGGCGAATTTGTAGCTTCAGACTTCCGCCAATGTACTGGTCAAAAACAACATCTACTCTGCTAACAGTTCCTAATCTCATATTTATGTATGTATCACCACACAGTCACTGTACTGTTGGAATGTGGTATTGGCTTCTGAGGTCAACATGTGCACAAGAGCAGCACCATCAATGATTAGAGCACTTGTGTTTGGAGTAGTATCTATTGTTGATATTTGGCATGTTTTCTTTACACAAGAAACAATGCTGGCTTTATTTGAAGGCAGTCGTAGTTTACCAAACTCGGAAATCGATGGCGGGTGTACGCAGTTTTCATGGGAGAAAAAATCGTCCACATTTCCATGTCTTACTTGACTTGCAACATAAAGGCGACAAAATACATTTGAATCCTTCCTCTCAAATATTTCAAAATTTGTTTATCTTTGCACTTGATGGATGGTGTTTTCATACTAAATAACTGAAAGTTGTTCCGTGTTATTACATCATGAATAGAAGTGTTTCCCATCACCAAACGATCATTTACATAACTGGAGTACTGATTTTGGCCTTTGTTACAGGCCTCTAAGACAGACTTGGCTGCTACCTCACTCATAATCACTTTACTGCTGTTGACAGTAGTAAGCTCTTTTTCTTCGAATGGATTACCATGGTCTTGATGTACTTTTACTAAATCATTCACATTTTTCTGGAAACGAGTTTCAGATGATTTGTTAGCTTCATGGTGTTTACCATCATTATAAATAACTTGTCGATTCAGGTTATTGATTTCTTCTAATTCACAGCTCATGCGTGCGATTTCAGGACCTGCAGTCATCCATATCAATAATGAATCTTTATTACTAAGAAGGGATAGCTTTGTGCTATCAAGTTTTACAAGTTTGTTATTTTGTTCGTGGATTTGATCATGAGAAATACATGAGAAGTTCCTGTTTGTTTTATTGGTTACAAAGTTTCCTTTCAAAAAATTCTTTGTACACTGTAGGATGAAGCTCTGGCAATTTCCACAAGCTGTGCACAAAAACTGGCTACCACTTAGCATAGTTCACATGGTCGAGCGCAAACATCCAAGGACATATATTTTCAAGTACTGAAAGAAAATTATTATAGTTTCCCTGACGAATGCTTCATACGAAGAGGAGGAGACCTTCTAAATGTATAGTAGTCATCCAGTACTTGAACTGAACACTTTCTTGTTGCATTCTGTTACACCATTCAGTAAATTCTTCTGATTAATTGTCTTCGCTGTTGTCATATGCTTGCTGCAAAAGGATATTGAGCGATGCGTAGCTTACTTCATGAGCATACCGGCTCCTTTTCACATGAGATGATCTAAGGAGACCCTCAGCTCTTCCTGGGGTTGTAATACTTGTCTCTACGAGATTTTCAGTCCAACCAGAGCCTTGCAGCCATGAACCGATCATAGATCCTCCTAACAACAAACACATTTTATCTTCTCCATACAACTCAGGATACCTCCATTGAAGTTGTTTCGCAATTGCATATACTGGTTGATCTGCTGTTATAACTGGGGTCTGTCCTGAGTTGATAGATTTTAACATTGTTGAAACAATGTTCATTGAATGACGAACCATTGTTGGAGAATTAATGTTCTCTTTTAGGAGTGGAAGCAAAATGGATGTACTCTTAATTTTTTTTAGTTCAGCAGTTTCTTTCTTACGAGAATGAAATGATGCCCATGGAAGGTTGTGTTCCTCACTGTTATTTTTTATTTTCTGGAGCCATTCCTTTGTTTCTTCTGCTACACATAGATATGAATATTACCATATGTGTCGTTTACCAGAGACAATGGGTTGTCAGTTTTACATTTTGATGTCGGCGGAAGTGTAGTGTACCATTTTGGTAGACAGGTTTTGGTACTATTTTGTGCATTGACTTTTAGAGATATTATCTTGTTGCTACTGGTATCGTCTGAAGAATATTGTATCAATGAGATACTTGTACCATGAAATGAGTTTACAGATGTATTAGAAGATGTGTCATGGTCTACATTGTTGATGGCTGCGCATGTAAATACGCAAGGTATTGCATTAAGCGGAAGAACTGCATTCTATTTCTGATTATAATACTCACATACAGCATCAGAAACAGTTTTTTCTACCTGTTGGACTCTTCTATATGATACACTCAATCCAAGGTGATACATTCTGTCGATGAGTTTTTCTCCTCCTGTGTGGTTGTGAAGCATCAGTCCTAAATATAGTGGTAAAGGAGTTTCTTAGTCTACATTTTGAAGTTTGAACTTGGCAGTTGGTTGTATTTTCCTCTTTATACTGTTGAATCTAACTAACTGTGAAATAGTCAATGCTACAACAGGTATCTTTTCTTGTTCACTAGTGGATGCTTCCTCGCTTGTAATAAGATTTCCTGTAACTGTTCCTTCTAGTAGCATTCTAAAAACAAAATTGATTTCTTAGAAACACATGTCTCTCCAGTAAATGTTCCTTTAAATGATCCATCAAACTTTGGATACTCGGCAAACATGTCTTCGCGATGAATGTTATCTGCACGTGATAGACACATTCCATCACTAAAGGAGTTGTAACTGTGTGCATCAACTATTGCATTGTGAACGTCTCCTTCAAAGGTGAGTAAAATTTCTCACCCAATTTTATCATCACGAAGGCCTGGTACAAATGCAATAAGTTGATCTTTCAAGCGAGTGCGATTAAGAACAGAGTCTGTAAATCCCAAGTTTTGGAGTCGTTCATTAACGAGATTCACAAGACTGGCTAAGCGAAAAACGGGAAATGTTTCACTATAAAGGTTTAGAAGAAAAAATAGATCTCACAGAAAATTGTTTATGTAACCAAAAATTTAATTTTGATAAACTTCAGGTGAAGCAGTGTATCAACTGCGTACATTGCGTACCGCTACTGTTACAGATTAGGTGTGATATACAACTGTACATGCACAGAACCAGGTCACAAAAATGTAAACATAAGAACTTTCCAAACGATGTATCAATAAATAATGTTGTGCAAATAAAACTAAATGCATATATGCAATTTATTTAATGAATTGTGTTTATTACTACTGCTTACCAGTTGTATAAGATCATGGTGTCATACAGAAAGCATTATTAATAGTTCTATATTTAGATGCCTAATTTTATGATTAGTTAATAAATTTTGCAACTTGCCATTTTTCAGTGTATTATAAATGCCCATATGGCTAACCCTAAGCCTTACACAATTTAGGCTTTAAAACCCACTTTTCAGGAATCCAACCAAAGTACTTCACAACAATGCTTACTAAAACTAATGATATTGTTTAGCAATTTTCCAAAAGTTATAATTTCTGTACCAATTTTCTTATCTTCAATTCCAGTTAACTAAATACAAATATTAAATAAACTAATTAAATGAACATAATGTTCATCAACATTTACTGCTATTATTATATATTTTTGTATAGTTAAGAGGACCCTTGTTATTGGTCTGTTCCTTTGTATGTATTTGTATATTTTTGTATCTGTTCGTTCACGCTTTTCCTTTTGAATGTTTGTTCAGTGTTTTTATTAGTAATTAACAATGTGTTGTCTGTGTGTTTATGTAGTACTGCCCCCCCCCCCCCAAGGTTTAGAGTTGTTCGGGAGCATTTTTAATAGTTAAATAAACAAGCTAGCGTAGTGGAGTAGAAATGTCATATTCGAGTCTGTCACACATATCCTCATGCTACATGTGCATGAAAGTTGCCTTAATTTCACGACAAAAGAAATTTATGTTTTGCAGCTGAAATTGACACAGCATCGAAATTTAGAAAGGTGCAGTTTGTGTACTCAATCCTCTATTTGCTTTACTATGTAGCACAATGTAATATAGGAAATGATACTAATGTGCTCAGCCTAACAAATAAACTACATACAGATAATTTGAGGCAAGATGCTTCAGTACGTCTTAAAGGTGCTGCCTACTCAAGTGAGTAATAGTTGGGAGTGGCTGTGCTAGAAATTTTCAATGAAGTAGCTTTCTGACACATCCATTTTTAACATTGACAGAAGGAGAATTTTTGATTGAAGAATAAATAATGCAGGAAACATATTTGATGAAATCATATTTTGGAACATTTTTATGCCGAAGATAGGTACTAATTTGTTTGTAGTTTTCAGGGATGACAAAACCTCTCTAAAAGATTCCATATCAATGTGGACCTCAGCAAGATGAACAAAAAAGTCTGAGGTTGTATGTATATAGATTGAAGAGATGCTGAGTCACACCTAATATAATTCCTACCCTTGTTCTTGTCATTGGCTCCGAGGCAGGCTCTACACTTAACTTACATCAACATTATCAATGCTATTAGCTATGGAACCCAGTGACCATGTAAGTTACTGGCCTTATTTGAAAAGATGAAGTTTTACTGAACAGTTCAACATTTGTTTCAATAGTGTACGTCCATAAAAAAGTTTAGCTTATATGTAATACTATCGCAGTACAAAAGTCATTTAAAGATAACAATAATGGTGAATTAATACAGCCAACAAAAGAAGTATGCAATTGCACTTTTTGTGCTTGTAAGTTTTGTAGTATTTATCAGTATGTATTTTTTTAGTTGTTTTTAATCTTTGATGATTAATGTTTGAACAATTCAGTTATGTTTGTGCCGTAATTTTGTCTTCACATTGTTACATGTCATTCCTCCAACATGTAAAGAGATAATGTAGGTGGACAGAGCTCTCCATACTTACTGTAGTTTGATCCTCAAATTTTCTGCCGCATCACTGTCAATCATGTAGCAAAATCGCTTAAATTTTATGAAATAATCTGGTTCGGAAATTACTTGACCTGAAGGGGTTCATCCAGAAATAAATTTCACGATGAACACGGTTTGCTGGACAAAGTAAATATCAAAACACAGTACGAGTTTATAAGAATTTTTAACATTGGAGGGAAAACTGCATGCAGTGTAATTTCAGATGCGGCATTAAATATCAGACAAAAATTTGCACCTGATGGCCTACATATACGAGTGGAAAACTGTTTTGTGAGGAGTTCAGAAAATGTCCGAAAAGATTTTACAAAATAAGTTGTCCCAGTACTGCTCGTACACGTTAAATTGCCACTCCTGATACTATTCATCGTAAATTTGGGCTAAAGCTTCATGACACGGCCCTCTGGTTCTGTATCTTGACATGTTCACGTCTTCATTATAAAATTGTACTATAGCCCCGTGACACGACTGTCCACATCAGTGATTTCTCCTACAGTCACTCAGCTCTTAAAGTCACTCAGCCTAAAGTTACTCAGCCTAAAGTCGCTCAGCCTAAAGTCACTCAGTTTAAAGTCGTACAGCCGAAAATTATTAATAATACAGTGACTCAGCCTAAAGTCGTTCAGCCTGAAGTCATACAGCCTAAAATTCATCGGGCCTAATTTTGGTTGAAAATTTTAGACTGAGTGGCATATACTAAAATTTGGGTAAACACCACTAAGCCTAAAATATTTCAGCCTACAATTAGGCTTGAGTACTTTAGGCTGTATGACTTTAGACTTTGTGACTTTAGGCTGAGTGACTGTAGGCTTAATAATTTTTGGCTGTACGACTTTTAAGCTGAGCGATTGTAGGCTGAACGATGTCAGGCTGTGTAACTTTAGGTTTAATGGTTTAAGGCTGAATCACTTTAGGCTGAACGAAATTTTGATCTTTACTTCTAAGACACGAAAGGTGTTGAATTTTTAGGCTGAATATTTTTAAGCTGTGTGCCGGTGCAAGTGTGCAATGGCAGAAAGTTGTAAGTTCTGTGGCATTCGCATCTTTATGTAGTTGAATGTTTTGCTCCTAGGTGGCCGCACTCTTAACTATATATCTAATAGTATGGTAGTATCAGTTATAAACTAATGATGGTGTCACGAGCGCTACGTTTTAATCTAGCGACAATAAAGGGTACGAGTAACCTATGGCTTTTAAAAAGTGGAGTTAAACATATGCTCTTTTTGGTTTAAAACCAGGCAAGCAAATTTTTCATTTAAGACAATTTTAATAGCCAAATATTTTAACATTGTAACAATTCGCTTTCTGCCATCTCTTGCTCAATGTGAAAAGTGAACAACTCACGCTTATTATGCTGGCAGAACTAAAAAATTTATTCAGTAACCAATTAATATGTAATACTATACTGTTTCGTATTTTATTTCTACAAAAAGTGTCGTAAATCACGTAGGTATAAAATTTAAAAAAAGAGTGCTTATTTACTCTGGTATTCTGAGACCAAAAGTTGGTTTGTGTATAATATGTGTTTAGTATTTTATGACATTGTCTCGAATGTATTCAGATGAAGTTCATCCAAATTTGCAAGGTTTTTCACATTTTAATTAACATAGCAAAAAAGTTAATATAATAAAATTTCTAAATACCAAAACTATTAGAGTTAAAACAGTGTAAGGCATAATATATATATATATATATATATCGCATGAATTTGATATATTTGAAACATCTTCTTAGGCGTACATCAACAATCAGCCTTAGTATCCTAATACTCGCAGTGTACAAATATCGTAATATTCATTAAGGTCTGGCGTCAGTCGCTTCATTGGATTGTTTTATTTTCAATGAAATCCTAAGGAGAAAAATGTGAAATTTGCTATTAAAGAGTAAATTATATTTATCTTGTGTTACAGTACAAGCATCGCTGTTGAACTTTTAACTTGTATTTAGATCGAAACCATTCCAGAAAATTAAGAATGTAATGCAAATTGCTGGACTGATTGCGGCCTAAATACACGTAAAAAATTCCACTGCTACGTGTTTATTGTTGCTCAAGGTAAAGTAAAATGTATGCTATAAGAGCAAATGTCCCATTTTTCTTCTTGAGGATTAAAATAATTAATTAATTATATAAGACTGATGCGGAGCCTTACGCACTCGAGAACTTTTAATTTATTTTCGGTATACTTTTTAACCGAGATATTTAATATAAACGTTACAAAAAAATTTAGCTAAGTGGGAAATAAAAAGTTAAACAAAATGGAAGAAAACTTGATTACTTACAAGTTTTAACAATCAATACATAAAGTAAATAATTGAAACTAAGTAGTGACTGCATGCGGGTTTTGACGCAACTGGGAGCAAAACCGGCATATCCTGCATTTGAATAACATTACCCCCCTCCCCCACCTGCTGCTAGGGCTATAATTGGCCAAGACATTGTCTAGGGGGCGTGTCCTGGGTTGGGATTGGTTGTAGGATTTTTTTTGTAACGAATAGCACCTAAGTGCCATGAGGCCTGTGATTGGCTGAGAGCGTAAGCCCCACCCTGTATGTGGGTACTGATTGTGTGTATGTAGGTGAGGGGTGCAGAGGAGGCAGTATACAGGGGGTTTGCGACCATTTTGGTACAAGTTGTATCTAAGTGCCATGTTGGTATTGATTGTGTGTAGGCGAGGGGTGGAGGTGTCTACAAGATGCATAGCATCTTGAAGACATCTTGAAGAAATCTTCAAGATGTTACAATAATGGAACTTTTTGGAGGAAATAGTGTCTGAACGCCATGTGGGTATTGATTGTTATGAGCAAGGAAGGAGTCTACAAGATGCATAACATCTTGAAGACGTCTTCAAGACATCTTCAAGAAATCTTCAAAACATAAGGCTTATCCAATCTCCCCCCAGTCCTAAGATGCATAGCATCTCCTTGAGACATCTACCCCATCTCCTTAAGACATCTTCAAGACATCTTCAAAAAATATAACCTCATATGTGTATAACAGACATACCCCCTCCAACACTTACCTCCAACAGCAGCTCCCCATCAGCAGCATCACCTTCTTCCGTCACAGTCACTACTCGAATGAAGAGGGGAGACAGGCTTTACTAGTATAAAACCCTACCTTCCCTCCATTCTTACCTCTCAATGTCTTCCCCCTAGATTTCTTCCTATACAAGACAGTGATGCTTGGTTTCAAGCATTTAGTTTCCATTATGTCGCTGCCATTTAACCCAGCAGATATGTACGCGTGCGTCACCCGCGGATACGGCTCAGTTATATTTACTTTGCCTGAAATATACTCAAACATCGGGGCGAGGTCATACACCGAAACTTGTGACGGAAATAGGCACTGGCTACTAGCCCATAATCCGGGCATGTACGGACATTGCCAAGAATATATTGATCGCTGCGGGTGTCTTTGCGCTGTTGCCGCCATGACACCTACGATGCCACTACGGACTACAAGAGAGGAGGTTGTACTTTACCACCTCGACAACCTCCCACTGGACTTGGAGCGAAGCAACAGCAGCAGTAGCAAGTAAGAAGTAGGGTGGCTCTTCCCCCCTCCACTCTCTCTCGCCACTCAAGATGACATCATCACACCATACTAGTAACAAGTAAGTGTCATCTCTTATCAGTTTGCTCTGTGACTCTGGTGAGACAACACTCCTGCTGTTATGAGTAAAGAATTTTCAAATTTAAATCTAGTTAAATTTAGACTGGATAAAACTGATAAGTACAAATATATAGAAATCTGTCATCGTTAGGTAATTTACGAACCGCATATTGGCGACACCCAATTTCAGACCTGCAACGGAGAACGTCATTTGTTCGGTTACTAGAATTTTAACAACTGTTTAAAAAAAAATTGAGGGTTGCGGGAGTTCACACTGTCCGATCGCCAATCTAACACCAATCTCCAATCTTCCAACATCAGTGGACGACTTGAGCATAGAAGGCGAGTTCACAGACGTGTGGCCTACCCGAGTTGGCGACAAGGTCAGCTTCAAACTAAGAAGATACAAACACCCCTACGTACCAGTGGTTCGAGTCTTGCACTGGTTATAGTCATACAATATCACTACCCAACGAGCTTGTATACAAGACACCCTGCGATCCAAGTATCTGCATACTATCTCTGTGAGTACAAGACGTCCTGTGTTTAATTCTGGGACGAGAAAAATTTTGCATCTGTAAGGTGTGTCATTCTGTATCGAGAAAATGTTTGAAAGCATTCAAGGATTCGATAACTATCCCAATCATTTTATTATTAAAGAAATTGTCATAAGTAATGTTGAAACAGATTAACTCAACAAGTATTTTTTCCTTCCAACCTCCCTGGGACTGGACAGTGTTAGACTCAGATACCCAGAAAAAATTCAGAATGCAAACATACGAAATTCACGACTTTAAGTGAAGTGTTGGTACTATTTGTTACGAATCTCTCGATAAAGTTATAGACAATGTATTATTTGAAGACATTACAGTATATGTTTTGGGTCGTATCAAGGCAAAGATTTTGCAAAAATATGTGAACCTGTTTTTAAAATTGTAGATGTAAAAGAACAATTTCCATATATTAGTTTTCGCAAACTTATAGACATGTATTAACCAAAGCTTCACAAGTCTGTTTTAAATGGTATCTCTGTACTAAATGCAAAGCACAAGCATTGCACGAGTTTTGTATTGACAGACTAATGTTCTAAGAGACTGCGTTTCAACTCATGTGTAAATGTATGCTATTATTTGTATGAAATATGTGGTTATGTAAATTTATATCAGTCTTCTCAACAGCAGTTTCTCTTCAAAGGTTGATTATTGTTATATATTGTGAAATAAATAAATAAAACACAATCACTTTCATTGCTGGATTTCCTTGTCAAACTAAACATAGTAGAAATTACACTTGGTATTGCCGGTTGCCTTCGCAACAACTAACAGGTGTATATGTGTGTATGTGCTCAGAGAAAAAATATGATTATTAAACAGTATTTTTTAAAAATACAATTTAACAAACATATTTCATACACATTTTATTAAACTGTATTAAATTAAGTTTAATAAAACATAAACAGATGAAATATTTATTGTGTACACATTCAGAGAAAAATATATTTAGTAAACAGTATTTTTTTAAAATACAATTTAACAAACATAATTCAAACACATTTTATTAAACTGTATTAAATACAGTTTAATAAAATGCAACACACCAAAATATCACTTGTAATGCATAGGTACTCACCAATAAAAGAAGAAGAATTACATTTTGAACACTGTATATATTTTTTTAAAAATTATGTTAAACACATAAACATATAAACACACACATTAAAGTTCATCATCGCTACTATCAGCTTATAGTCCATCTATCAAGTTGACTGTCGAATCCACCCACTGCACAAGCAACTGACGACAACGACCACAGTGTCGACGATGTCACTCGCATCGAGGATTGTGTGGTGGCGGCAGCGGCGGGGTCGGCGACGGCGTTGGTAATGGGGGCAGCATCCATATTATGTTGCTCTCCGGACTCCCCGCTGCCAACACTATCTCCTGGGGTGACTGTGGGACCTGCGTCCGCATTACCACCTGGGGTGCGGTATCCCCTGATACAACGATGTTGATGGTATAGTGTTTTCACTCTACGCAATAGGTGTGAGGACTTCCACATGCAACTGATGTTCCTGTTGCTCCTGTTGTTCCTGGTGCTCCTGGAGATGCAGAGTTGTGGGGTTGATCAACATCGTCCACATCCTCTGCATATGCTCCTCATATTCGTCTGGTGCTAGCTCCTGACGGAGTTGCTGCTGCTGCACTTCGGCAGCATCCAGCGCTGCCATCATCATCTCATCATCGCTAAACGTATCCATGTTATAGACTGTGAGTTTCTAGACGCAAAGTTTCGTATATATGCAAACCCTCAAAAATATATTCACATGCTCAGGGATGCAGGTAGTTTAGGGTAAATGAGAAACCAAAGGATACTCCCGGTGATAGCATCACAGATATGCGACTCCCACCAACACACAGTGTGGTTGTAATTAAGGAATATGCTAATAAAACTGTCCCAGCATGCGGATCCATCACTCTTTCAACGTGAGAAGCAAGCTATCCCAACACTTGCAGTGTGTGTGGGAAGCAAACCATTATATGTGCTATGAGATATGTCACCTTCACGAGACCACTATTAAGTGTGTTAGATCGAGCGAAACTTGTATTCAGCCGGGTTTTGTGGCAGATAGACACGTGCATGGTGGAGGAGTTGGGAGACCACAGCCACGGTGCGCGACAGGGTTCCCACGTGAGTGCCTCACTGTGAAGGAGGGACGGACTCACTGCACGCCCCTAGCCAGTGAATGAAGGAGTGTGGGAGTCAGGAGGGAAAGATGCAGTATTGATTAGCCCCACATACATTCAGTTTATTTCTTCAGAGGCAAAATATTGTTTCTTGAAACCCAAGAATTCTGACTAGTTGGTAAGCATTGCCATTTTACTAAAGCCTTGTGGCCTAGAGTTTGCACAATTTTCTCCACTAGGTAAGTGTCTGGAAACTTTGCGCTTTGTAATTCTAAAGAATAGAACGAACACTAGATAGGCGACCCGCTAGAATCTTCCAAAATATAAGTTTTAGGGTTAGTTTTTAACACCAATAACTTTGAACATTTCATAGCTCCATTGTACATTAAAGCCCTTATCAAAAACACGTCTTAAATTCGATATACGCACACTATCGCCAATTTGAGCTTTGGGCGACTAGGATCAGCTGTTTTAAGAGTTCTATATACAGTATTCAGAAGCGAATTATCATTCACGTCTTTTGGAGCCATTCCTATTGTACGATGAAATTTTGAATTGTAAAACTGTGTTACTTGAGGTAAAATATGTATCAATTTGTGGGTTCCTCTGGCAGTGAATTCCATTTACAGCAGTCCCTTAAGTATTCTTACTACGCATTCTACAATTGTGCACATCTTTTCATTTTTAGAAAAATAATGATTAATACCATATTTGTTCATTAATGCCTTAAAGCGTCAATTTATAAATTCACCTCCGCAATCGCTTTAAATGTTATTAACCACTTGTTTCTGCAACACCTTACTCAGAACATTTGCAACGGTATTGGCTTGTTTGTTTTTTAATGGAAATGAATACAGATACTTTGAGCATGCATCTATCACCACGAGAATAAACTGGTAATCTTTATTAACTTTGGAAAAGGCACTAAAATCCACCAAGACAATTTGAAACAAATCACTCAGACCAAATGTAACTATTTTCCGTCTGGGGAAATTAATGCGACGCGGAGCATGAAATTCGTCCACAACAGTCGCAATATTCATATTTTACTTATTTTTCTTATGTTTCATATGTATCATAAGTAACCATCTTCTGTCAACTCCTCCAGTATGGATATAATTTCCGCCTGATAAATATTGTTACTGGCTTCTTGAGATGCAATTAGTAACCACAGGAGCGCTATTAACTTATTAGGATTATAGTATAAGTAGTTAGCATCCTTATCGCTCTTGCTTAAACCATATCCTTCCACGATAGAGTATCTGCGACTTATTAGTAGGAACTTGGGATAATTCATATCCTTATACTCGCCAATAGTTGCGACATTGTCCACGTACTATGCGTTAGAAATTTGTACCAGATATTTATATAATTCTAAGTTATCATTCGAATAAGCATTAGGGTATTTTTTTAAAAGTAATTCGTACAAGCGCGGGGAAACATTCACTGTTTCCGCTCATAATATCAGTCGGTCTCCAGGTAGAAATTCTACTTCCTGACTACCTAAATATAATTTATTTCTGAATCCGATTACACCATAGGTAGTGTCGCGCCCTGCATCGTGTCCTTTCAATGTGAGATATTTTACCGTGGTGTCGCTGAGTTCGAGAGGTTCGTTTTCTTGCTTCATGGTCTTGGGTTCAAAATCCGATGCCGTTGGTTTCAAGGAATCGAGGCGAGCAGTGACCGGTTTAAAAATTTCTTCATTTATGAAATCTTGTCCGAGCCGATCTTTCTTAGCTTGCAAATGTTTACTTTTGACCGCTAGTATAGTATCGCGCAGCTGCCCTGCTAGAGCCGACATGATAAAGAGAATCCAAACCACTTATTTTTTCACTAACATAGACAACGAACGCAGGATGTACATATTGTTATTAGTCTATGTTCATATCTGAACCGAGAAAGTTTGCGAACAGAGGGGAACCACTGCGATCGATAGGAAGATATTTAGTAGTTGACGAGGGGTGGATGCCGATTAGCAGTTGAGAGGAGATAGATGTAGATTGAGACGACATTATGTTCCCATGGACACGACACCGGCGTCCAATATTCCGAACATCTGCTCAATACTTAGTATTTTAGAATGAGTTTACTCAACTTTTGTATTTAATACACTGAGTTCCGCATTTATATTCCTCAATAAATACGCTCCCATTCCATCAATGTTAGCTTCGACATTTGAAATTTCTGCAAAACACGGTGTTATATGTATGTGCAACATTTGACATTTTTTGTCGTGAGAATGGTTCATTTCGCGTATGATACTCTCGTTATTGGTTTGTAATACACTCAGTATATGTGCCAATCTGTTTTCAATCGCTCTAGACAAAGCAATTATATTTTCCCGCACTCTATCAATTTCTTTCAAAAATCAGAACCATGTTCGACACTTTTTTTCAAGTCGCGAGTTAAATTTTCTGACGTATAAGTTAACAGTTTTTCCAAGTCATTAATAGTTGACCGTACAACATTCATTGTGATAGTATTAATTTGAGCGACATAATTCTTGTTTGCAGCATCGGTACTTTGAACAGGGTTTCCAATATCATGCAGTATGCGACTTTTAAGGCTGCACAAATCATTGCCATTCTGTGTTATACAGCCACCTCTCCTCTTCAAGGTATTATGACCGAACTTAGAAATTCATTCCTGCTCGACTGAAATACATTTGTAAAACCCATCCCTAAACCTCCCGTTATATATGGGAAAGCCTTTGACTCTTACTAGAAATCCATACTTGTCATGCCAACAATAAGCACATTTTTTTAAAACTTGTTAGGACTCATATATGTAGACACGTGATCATTGTAGACGTGTCGTATATTCAAATAGTCCATATTGAACAATACTATGACGTTAAACTTATGTCTTAAGTTATGCTTTGGTATACGAGTGTTGCTCTAGCTTAAATAAAAACAGTTGGCATTATAGTGTCTTCCTAAACTGAAGTACTTTTGAATCTCGCTTTGCGGTTCGGCCCACACGTCATCAAACACGAATATAGAATTAGCTGAGACATCTTTGAGGGGCACAATTTCTTCCTTATTGCTGTAGGAAAAATATTTCATTCCCTCAATAGAGTTTATAATTTTCTCCAAATGCTTGTATTTTCCTTGATGTAGTGTTTTTGAAAACACATAAACATTTTCAAATTTCAAACCATTAAATTGTTCAAGTAAACTCAGCATCAGACTCGTTTTACCACAAGAAGAAGCGCCAGACACACCCGCCCTAATTGTGTGTGGAAACAGTGGTCTGTGTAAACCCACTGTATTGTGAACTTCGTCGGCCTTTCTACTGGCAATTCATGTTCTTATTTTATTATCCTCATTATTACTGAGCTAACCGTACATAAGCATCGCTGTATATATAAAGTTTCTCAGTGTTAAACTATGCCTCGTGCACGTAAGATTAAAAAGGATGTGGTCTACTTAATAAGATATTTAACAACCTGCCCTTCGAAACTCAAATACCATCATATAATTATTGCGGGCCAGGTACGCATCTCGCTACAAGAATAGCGCGCTGGGATAAGCCTGTTAGTCATTTGGATGTGGCTTGCAAACAACACGATGTAGAATATTTTAATAGCAATGATCTTAAAGAACGCCACACAGCAGATCGCATGCTGGTAACCTTAGCAGAAGAAATAGCGAAATCACCACAGACCAAACTCGGTGAGAAAGCAGCCTCTCGGCTCGTATCGAAAATTATGAAGGCTAAAGTAAAAACAGGTTCTGGAAATAAAAAAAAAGAAAACATGGCATAGCAAAGCATAAGAAAGGTGGTATTATTCCTATATTATTTCCGGCGTTGGCTGCATTGGGTAGCCTAGTGGGAGGGGCCAGCTCTATCACGAAAATCGTCATGGCCAAAAATGCTAATGAAATGTGTTTAGGTGAACTTTTGCATCACACTACTAAGATGGAAGCTTTAAACTCGAAGCCAAAACATGGGGCAGGACTTTATCTGCGTCCATACACTCAGGGAGGAAGTCTAAAGAAAAAGAAGAAATGCCCAAAGTGAAAATATTAAACAATTTACCGCAAAGCGCGCTAACCAATAGTGACTTGCATTACTATGTTAAAAAATTGCGCATACCGTATTTTCGAAGCGTATACACGAGGAACGCTCTTCCTCGAAAACCACATGCATGCGAAAATGTAGTAATTAATTTGGACGATGTAAATGGTGACAGAACACACTGAGTGTGTTTTAGCAAAAATAACAACACTGCACAGTATTATGATAGTTTCGGTGATTTGCGACCGCCAAGAGGTTCGCGCTTAATTGAGGGGAAGCAAAGTAACGTATAATTACTTGAGCGATCAGTTACTAAACACGTGGAACTATGGACACTTGTGCTTACATTTCTCGCATGCTTATAAAAGCAACGCGTAGCTGAGAGACAGAGACCAGTAATAACGTCGCTAACTTTACTGTTGACAGGTAAATCCTCGAAATTGAAGGCTACATATTTTCCACCTCTAGACTTGACCGGTGAATGGCAAGTATGTCTGGTTAGCCTCATTAGTTATAATTCTATACCGAATATCGATATTGGAAACAACAGATTTGTGTATCAGCTTGTTGGTTCCAATGATAAACACAAAATAATTATTCCTACGGGCTCGTACGAAGTTTCAAACATTGGCACAATGTTTTCTCTAAATGGAAATGAAAATACTTTGAAATGTTAGATGATGAGTAATGTCTCGGTAGACTTTTAGAGCACGCGACTCATTTTGCAGAATGTTATGTTTTTAACCAACAATTTACCGGGCGAATAAGCTCCACGAATCGCAAGATCCTGTGAATATATTTCCAGTAAACATTTGTAGAGTTAATCTGAATATTGCGGGAGGTTCATATTTAAACGACAAACCATCCAACACTCTACACGAATTCACGTGCTCTGTTACTCCGGGTTTCAAAATAATTGAACGACCTCACACACTAATTTACGTGTCTGTAATGTGTTAATCGCGTGGATGAAATTATTTTGCGTATTATAAACCAGAAAGGTAAATTCGTGAATTTTCACGATGAAGAGATAACTGTACGTCTTCACTTGAGGAAAGTAAACAAACTATAAAAGCAACGTCGATGCATTGTAATACATTCAGAATGAATGGTTAATTTCCATAACAACAGTTCTACACCACAACGTAGACAAGTGCCACAGCACATGTCTGTGTTAAAACACGTGTTGCAGAACAGTATAAATCGATGCGGAGTTGGACATAAACCCAACAGTTCTCAACGGAGACCTATACCGTTAACATGGTCAAGTGTGGAATTTTTACAGAGTTTAGGTTATACAGTGAACAAATATGGACGGAGTGCTTAATATGGACCAGCACCTTTGACGATGAAATCACAAAGATGGAGTGGCATATATATGAGCCCTTCAGTGCGGGTCCGTATGTTTTTCCGTCAGAAATAAGGATTTTTATATAAAATCAAGATATATACACACTGCCTTGCAAATCGCACATACGACTGAGAGGTACATTTAAAAAAGCTGACGGACCTATTCCTGTAAACATAGGGTACTGTGCGTAACGGTCTTTTACAGTTGTTTGATCATGTAGCATATGAACTAAATTGTGTGGAAATTGACCAGACACGAGATATCTGTATTGCGACAACAATAAAAAATTACATTTGTGTAGCTACATACGAAAAACAAGCTTACAGAGCAGCCGGTTGGTCTGATAAAGATGATTTTCAATTGAAAATAAACCCCGGTGGAATATTCGAAGTGGTAATACCATTCAGCATGGTACTTGATTTCGCTGAAGACTATAAACGTCTTGTTCTTAATGCAAAGTAGGAGCTGCTATTAATTTTGACAAATGCGGTAGCTAATGCAATTTACCGCTCAGTAGAGGGCGAGGAAGCCGTCAACGTAGAATTGAAAACTGTAGAATGGTTTATGCCTCACGTGACTGTGAATACCCAGGAGCGTGTACGTGTACTTAAACACGTAGAGCGAGGCAGAGACGTTACTATCGTGTTTCGCTCGTGGAGTTTAGAAACTTAGCCCACCTAACCTAGCTCTCAGAATGTCATATGGAATATTAAATCGAGTTTCCCTGCTGAGAAACAGTGATATGTTATCATAGGTATCCAAAGTAACAAAGTAGCGTAACTAGAGACAGTTCGCTTTTCGACCACTGCAACATAATAGAACATCAAGTTGTATTTAAACAGCGAATGCTGTCCCTATTCTGATTTTAACGTTAATTTTACCATCGTTGAATTTCTGTTAGTTTATGAAATGTACAGGAATTTTAAAGCTGCCTATTATGGACGAGATGCCTACCCCTTATTATCGCCAACTGACTATGTTAACAAAGCGCCATTGTTTGTATTTGACGTGTCGAAACAAAGTGACACAATAAACACAAATGTAATCGATTCGAAAATTGAACTTATCGCTGACATCAATTTTCCACTGCAAACAAAAGCTTTTGCGCTTATATTACACGACAGACTTATTTCTTATAATGCACGAGATAAACTCGTGAAAGTATTGACGTAGTTCAGTTGCTTGTGTGACTATAAATGGAGAAAATGGTTTGTAACCTACACGTTTTTACGAAAGTACAGGATTTATTGTAAAACAAGTTTGTTTAACACAAACACGAGGCGTTTTGCTTACTTTTACAGTAATAGCACCCTTTCCCTGGAGCGATGTGGATGATAAATTGAAGCGCACTAACGTGTAGCTTATACATAATTACTACGGGATTGCTTGGAATGAATGTATCATTACTTACGTGCAATTGACGCATCTTCTTAAACACTGCATAGGAAATTCTACAGTCTACATTGCAGGTGTAGACCAGGAAAGAATTCTGCATACTTTGTGTACGAATAATGTCATTGACTTACAGCTTGCTTACGGTTGTCCGTCATGCAAAACATTACGTACAAAGTATGGAGATAATTATACGTTCTCAAACGCGCAGCAAAACGCCGACAACTTTCGGGAATGGTACTCACATAATTGTATTTAATACTTTGATGTAACTTATTTCAACTCAGTCATTATGCAGGTGTTGTTTGACCCGTCTTAAACTAACGAGACAGTGCAGGTTGGGTATAGGCGTGTATGTTTTAAACCTTATGGTTTACCGCTGCAGATGCATGTGTGTAATGACAGCGAACATTGGGTGTATTAATTTGATATGTATTTAGGTATACACTACGGCGAAGGTGTTGGTTGCCAGCTAGCCAACTGCCTCATCTACCATTTACGTCCAGATGTAAATTTACTGTGTACGTTCGACAACCTACTTAAACTCAGTTTTAAAGAAGTGTTCCGTGAACATCAGTCTGAACACTGCATTGATTAGAAACTAATACGATCTGAAAATGGCGCGATAGTCAGCTGGTACGAAGTTTGTGACAGTGATATACATGGATATTATCAAGCAGATAACACATTTGACATGTTGTGTTGTGAGTGGAGTTGTAAAATAGCAAACGAAAAAAATGAAGGGTAATGGAATTGAATGCAAATGTTTTTTCTTGTCTTGCGTTTGCGTACGTAATACATTATGTCTCGCTACACACTTACAACTTGCATTACACTTGCTTGATTCGTGTTTTTCCTCTCGGAAAACATAAACGTTAGTTGGTGACGAGACTTTGAGCTGTACACTTTAAGTAATGTAGTGCAGCTTTGACGGTTACTGGAGACGTCATTCTCCTACAACTACATTCCTGTGGGGAATTGAATCATGAACTTTCATCCAGGCAACCCTTACATCAGTGTTAAGAAAGGAAGAAACAGCGTCGAATACGCTTACTGGTCTTCTGGCATATTACGTCTCTTTACTGAGGCTTGTGACAGAATATTTCACATTAAAGTTACTGTGTTTCCTTTAGGGGACGAACACGCTCACGATAAAGCTTGTACAGACATTAACAGTGTCCCGTGTACTACATGTTGGAAACGATGCCACTTCCATGCACAGTGGACACAGTCTGTGAACATTTTAAAACTTTGAATACTGAGCAAGCTACCAACATCGTACTCACAGCCCTGAGTGTGTAACGCTCACGTACATCGACTCACCATGAATGACGTCGCCATGTGTATCTCCAATGTCATCACGAGCCTACAGGAAGCTGCGTGTTAAGAGAATGTGTCAATCTAAAAACGAACTTGCTATTGAGAAAATTGTAAATAAGTGTTTGCGTAAAATACTTTGTACTGTACTGCAATCTTTACTGCAATAAATGCTTAAAGGAATTATATGTGTTTTATTTCAGAGAGGTTCTTGCAACTGTCTACCCGAATAAAAGTGTAGTTTGCATCTTATCATCCAGAAAAAAATGTTGACTTTATCTTTTACTTGGTACTCGTAGGAAACACTTCTCTCTCACAGCTGCTGCTCGCATAAGGGTGCGCAGCATACCCATTAACAAGACATTTGCCCTCTTAATGGTTTGTGATGCGTGGCGTTTTGACAGATTTATTACATCAACCCTCAGTTGATTCGTGTGAGTCATTCCATTCACAGCTGCTCAAGGTACGCCATCCTCGCTGGTATTAATTAATGTACCCCTCGCTAGTATTAATTAATGTACCCCTCGCTAGTTTTAATTTATACACCCTCCATGTGAGTCACATCCGCATGCATCTTACTGCCAGCCTTCTACTTCTAGCTTACAAAGCAGTTCTGCATTGCTTTTAAAAACTGTGTTAAATTGTGCACTCTATATCACTTTGTGTTTGTTACCGTTAGCTGCAACACCTACCGTCCTCACATACTCTCAGCAGTAGGTACATTAAGTATTAACAATGTATGGTTGCATATATGTAGCATTGTTTGAGTATGTATGTATTACATATATGTGTGCCTGGTGTGGATTTATGTAGCATTACGTGTTTGAATGTATCATATGTATGAAATGGTATGTGATTGTAAGTAACATTACATGATTGTGTTTGAATGTATCGTATGTCTGTATGTATGTATTTCATGTATATGTATGTAGGTATGTAAGTATATATGCATGTATGTAGATGTCTGTTTGAATGTATCGTATGAATGAAATGTTGTGTAATTGTAGGTTATGTAAGTGTGATTGTAAGTAGCATATGTATGATTGTGATTTTATGTAGCAATGCATGATTGTGATTGAATGTAGCATATGTAGGTAATGTGTGCTTACACCTCCATGATTCAGATGCTATAACAATAGAGTGACGTTCGATAGGTCCATAGTTTGAACTATCATTGGGGAATTAAGAAAAAAAGTTGTTTCGACAGGGACTCGAACCCTAGACTTTTAGATTTTCACTCTAATACTCTATCCACTGAGCCACCGAAACAACCGGTAAACACATTGTAAATGTTATTACTTACTGTTCTTCATATATTTGTCCAGGTCTGTGGTGAAAGCGCTATTGTTTTCCCTGTGTTATTCCACTTTTTAAAATCTGGTAAAAACATCGATATGGCTTCCTCTGCAAAATGTGTCTGTCTACAAAATTTTGGCGAGCCCGGTACGTCCCGTGGCGCTTCGACCTCGCCTGCTGCTGTTGTTGAGTGCTAATCTCCATCTCTGCTCTCTTACACGCTCTTGGATATGGCGTTTGGTAATAGGCTCGTGGACGCACGTATTAGTAATGATCGGGCTGAAACTGACGTGGATTTGAACATGCTTCTCATCAGGTGTAGAGAGCCCTTCCTGGATTTACTTTCGCAGCAACACCATCCCATTAAAGTCTACGTGTCTCTGAGTGGCAAATTTATTAAAGGGAGGTTGGCAGAGGAAACTGCCACTGAGATTTTTCCTTTTTCTTCCAAATCATGCGCGCTTCTTGAGTCCACAGATACAGGTGAAACATTTGATGAAGATTTCATTACCGCACTTACAAACAACGTAAGAGTTTGCTGGGCGCGGTAGTGGTTGAGCCCTTAAGTTACTTCTACAACTGGACGTGCATATATCCCAGTATAGGCCGTTCACAGTAGGTGCTGCGCACACTAAACTCCCTGCGTTTATTGGCAGTAGAAAAGCTTGCATCATTGTAGACTCCTACCGACGACTGCTTTTCGTTCAGTGTGGTTGTGGGTTTGTATCCTGCACCACATGATGCTAACAGATGCAACTCTTACCCTGAACCTAGGACAATATTTAAGACGACTGGTATGACTTTCCCTACGATTCTACATCATGTGTCGCATTTCAAGGAAATTAATATTATTTGTGTTAATCTGTACGCTTGTGTTGACAAAGACACAAATATTATTGATGAAATGTGCGCTTATGCGATGGACTCTCATGTAGTACCTCTTCGCATATTTCCTGCGCGAAAAGATTGCCACGTAAATGTTTTAGCACTTCATGCTAGTGAATGTACTGCTCATTTACACTTTGTAACTATTAAAAATCTAGATCGCCTTGTGGGTAGTCAGTTGACGAAACATAAAGGAAAAATTTGGATTTGCCAGTACTGTCTTTAGTATTTTTCGAGCGAAGACTCACTACACACACTGAACAGTGTGAACAACACTCTGCTGTACGTGCTACATTTCCTAGCCAGGATGATTAGTTTCTTGAATTCACAAACTTTTCTAAGCAACAGAAAATGGGCTTTGTAGCATATTGCGACACTGAAACTTTTTTACAGCCCATGGCTACATGTATGCCACAAAATGGTGGTTCTAGCACAACGGTTATGAATAAATATGTACCGTATGCTGCGTATGTTTTGTTAGTGTGTAGTTATGATGCTAGCAAAACGAAGTACCATACGTTTGTGGTTGAGGATTTTATGGAGCGTCTTGTGGCTAAACTTGTCGAGCTGACAAAATATGTATGTGACATTTTACAAGGTAGATGTAGGCAAGAAGGTGCTGACTGCGACCGATAGGGTCCGGCTCGCGAGTCAGACTAAATGTCACATTTGCAAGAAGGACTTGCATAATGCTTCTGACAAAATTGTACTTGACCATGAACACCTGACTGGTGAACTTAGAGGATACATGCACAAGTGCAAAATTCAGTTCCATCTTGTGAAGAATCAGCTCGTAGCTGTATTCTATAACATCATGCATTATGACGGTCATTTTCTCATGCAACTGCTAGCTCCTCCATGTGTAACACAGGCAGACGGCAGCGTAGTTGTGGAAAACCCAGGCAAAATCAAAGTCATTGGGAACACAATGGAGAGTTACAATTGTATAACAAAACATATTCCCTATGGGAACACAGCACAAGGAGGCATGCATGTTGTAAGACTTAGGTTTATAGATCCTTTTAATTTCAGGACCGCATCGCTGGAAACATTAGCTGGTAATCTAGTGTCGTACCAGCTAAAACTCACCCGTGCGTAGTTTCCAGACGATGTGCAGTTTGATTTGTCTCAAAGAAAGGGGGTATTTCCATACGGTCACGTTCGGTCTATGGAAAACCTACGTGAGACTTCCCTGTCTCCTAGAGACACATTCTAAAATGTAATGCGAGGCGAGGGCGTGAACGAGAGTGATTACATACACGCTCAGGGTGCCTGGAATGCGTTCAACTGTGGTAGCTTAATGGAGTATGCCTTGCAGTATTTACATATAGATACATGTTTGTTAGCAGAAATTTTTGAGATTATCAGGACGGTTTGCTTAGGAGCAGTCAGTGTTGACCCCGCGTTTTATGTCACTGCTCCTGCTCTAGCCTGGGACAGTCTCTTATCAAAGACACAAGTGCGCTTGGGGCTGTTGACCGATCCTGATAAATATATTTTTGTTGAACGCGGGGTACGAGGCAGTATTACTCAAGTGAGTAAAATGCACGTAACTGCCAACAATATTTACATGGATGAGGAATACGACCCTTCCCACCCGTCTTCGTACATATGCTACTTTGACATAAAAGGTATGTACTGCCATACAATGATGTCCAAACTTCCTTTTGCTAATTTTCAGTGGTTTCCGGAAATGAATTTTCTCATTGGGATTTCGCCAACATCGATACACATTGGGGCTAATGTTTTTTTGCGGAGGTTGATTTGATGTTCCCAGAGGAATGTCACGATATGCTATCTGATATGCCACTTGCACTAATCAATGGCATACCACCAAACAGCATGCCGGAGAAACGTTTACTTACATTACAACCACAGAAGAATTATGTTATACATGGACAAACACTGAAGCACTACCTGGCCTACAGCGCTATTCTGCAGTCTGTTCTCCGTGTATTATGCTTTGATCACAGTGCATGGATGGCGCCTTACATTAGGTTTAACATTGACAAATGTGCTCAGGCTGTGAAAGCGTTTGAGATATCGTTTTAAAATTAATGTGTAGTTTCATTTATGGCAAGTGCCTTCAAAATGTTCGTCCGAACGTGATATTCGTGTCGTTTCGCGGTATGACACGATATATGGTGCGGCAGAACTGATTGGGCATCCGACATTCAAAGGGCGTCAAATCCTCGCCGATGAACTTGTATTGATCGAGATGGAGAAGCTCGACATTACCTTCAACAAACCATTGTTCACCGTCGTTTCAATTCTCAACCTTTCAAAATTGTATCTGTACGATTTTCACTATAACTGTATGTGAAATGTTCCTTCGCCCTCCTTACACCTGCTGTATTGTGACACCGACAGTTAATTTTCGAGGTACACTGTCACGATGTGTATGCTCGCATTGCTCCTCATTTGGCTACACGCTTTGACACTTCAAACTATGCGCCAGATAATCATCAAGGTTTTCCTTGCATAAACAAGGGTATTTCAGGCATTATGAAGGATGAATGTGGTGGCAACGTCATCAACGCCTTTGTAGAATTGCGCCCTTAACTTTACGTTTACACCCTACAGGACGGGAAATGTACGCATAAAGCTAAAGATGTAAAGGGTATTGTGCTGAACATGCTCATGTTTAGTGATTATTTGGAATACCTAATGCAAAATTCATGGGTCTGGGGCACCCAATATTATTTCCGGTCACACGAACACATAGTCTTTACTGAACGTGTAACCAAAGTAGCATTGTGGGCAGCTTACGATAAGCGTTACATCAACACAGACTGTATCACGACTTTGCCACGTTGTCATTATCGCGTGACTTTACCAGATCAAAAAAAGTATGGATTTCGTGAGGGGAAATATATCCACCTGCTTGCTTCGCTTGGAGGGTCCGCAACGCTCACACTACGCCCGCTATGTTGTGCGGTCTACCGAGTCCAGCTGAGCATCTGTCCCATAGGCTTGCTTCGCCTGCCGGCTGGACGTTATCACGCCGGCCTATCTGTTGGCTGGGCATCGACCAACAATCCTACCAGCTGGGCGGTTATCCCGTTGGCTGTGTGCCTGTCATCTGTTTATACATCACTTCTACGTTATACAACACCATCACCTGGCTGACTGTTTGAAACAACAACTGCATGTGTTTCACACAGCAAGCAAGCTGTGAACCACAGATAACTGTTTATAAGCTGTGTACCACAGACAAACTGTTATACAGCCAAGTGTATGTTAATTTCAAGCATCACGAACTGTGCGTGTACTGACTACCTCACGAACTGTGTGCGCGCGATAATGCTGTTTTACACTGCTTGTTGTGTAGCAAAAGACAATGTGTGTTTTTGGTTGTCTACCAACCTCTGGCTGACTCGCAAACTGTGCGCGCGATAATGCTGTTTTACAGTCAAGTGTATGTTAAATTTATGCACCACGAACTGTACGTTTACTGACTACGTCACGAACTGTGAACCACACTGCAAGAAGTATAAAACAAATTAAACAAAATAATGTGTATGTTAACTTCATGCACCATGAACTGTACGTGTATTGACTATGCCATGAACTGTGTACATAACAAATGAAACAAAAAATATATATGTGATTTTACTTTCATACATGTATTTTTGATAAATAAATTGTTATTATTTAAATGTGTGAGTTCTTATTTCGCAGCTAAGATCTGCCATTTTTAATGTACTCACCTAGGATGTCAACAGCCAAATGAGTAGCAATGGCTGCTGAGCATCGACATATAGTGTTGGAGAAACCTAGGGGGGAGATATTGAGGGTATGAATGGATGGGAGGTAAGGTTTTATACTAGTAAAGCCTGTCTCCCCTCTTCATTCGAGTAATGAGAGTGATGGAAGGAGGTTGTGTTGCTGATGGAGCTGCTGTTGTAGGTAAGTGTTGGAGGGGTATCACAAGCCTGTTATACACAGGGGGGTCATATTTGTTGCTTCAAGATGTCTTGAAGATGTATTGAATACATCTTAAGGAGATGGGGTAGATGTCTCAAGGAGATGCTGTGCATTTTAGGACTGGGGGGAGATGGAATAAGCCTTATTTTTTCTTGAAGATTTCTTAAACATGTCTTGAAGATGTCTTTAATATGTCTTCAAGATGTAATGCATCTTGTCGACTCCTCCCTGGCTCATAATGATCAATACCCACATGGTGCTTAGACACAATGTGTACCAAAACGGTCCATTCTTGTAACACCTTGAAGATTTCTTCAAGATGTCTTCAAGATGCTATGCATCTTGTAGACTCCTCCACCCCTCGCCTACACACAATCAATACCCACATTGCGCTTAGACACAACTTGTACCAAAAGGGCCGCAAACCCCTCTGTACACTGCCTCCTCTGCACCCTTCACCTACATACACACAATCAATTCCCACACGCAGGACAGGGCTTAAGCTCTCAGTCAATCACAGGCCTCATGGCACTTAGGTGCTATTCGTACCAAAAGACCCCAACAACCAATCCCAACCCAGGACACGCCCCCCTAGACAACGTCTTGGCCAATTAGAGCCCTAGCAGCAGGCGTCGGAGGGGGATAGTGTTATTCAAATGCTGGTTATGCCGCTTTTTCTCCAGTTGTGCCAAAACCCGCATGTAGTCACTACTCAGCTATAGTTAAGTTCCCCTGAAAATAATGAATTACCATGCCAGAGGTGTTGGGAAAATTTGGGTAAACATTGGACATGTGATTAATACGCCTGCTATAAATGTGAGAAGCAATCGATTTACTATCTCAGGATTTCGCACTTGAATAAAATATTTAATGGATGTTGAAGTTGACAGGTTTTTAAAGGAAGCACTCCCGGACCTTCCTTTCTAAAACTGCCATTCTTGCGAACAGGCTAGTGCGCTGCATTGGTCTTAATTCCGCTACATTATTCCTGGGCCTGGATTCTTTGGTTTCCTCAAGTTAAAAACCTTACCTCTTGCCTTCTATTGTTGGTGATCTACCATCCTAGTGGTTTTTCCCGATTTGCCCAATAATAGGTTCATTAGACTGTCTCATGTATAGTGGGTGTAGGGGGAGCATTTATGTATTTACTGGCCCACTTTGGAGCAAAACCGGCATAAGGTGCATTTGAGTAGCATTGACCTCCTTGAGTGAAGTAAGGGGTTCTGATTGGCCTAGAGAACCATTAGGGGAGCGTGTTTTGGCTGGGATTGTTTGTTGTGGTCTTTTGGTACGAATAGCACCTAACTGCCATGATGTCTGTGATTGGCTGAGGGCTCAAACCCCACCCTAGGAGGGCAGGAAGGGAAGTGAGGATAATGGACTCTTTTGCTACAAGTTGTGCCTAAGTGCCATGAGGGGGAAGTGATGTGATTGGATGTCTGCCCCCTCTCCTGTACCCTATGCTTGTACTCACCTATGTCAGCGCTGCCCTTATAGCACAGCCCCCTTCACCCCCTCCATTTGTCTTATATCATAACCCATCCCCTTATGACATACCCCTCTAGCTTACCCCTATCCTGCATTAAAGCATACCCCTGTAGCCTCTTCATCCCCTTTTCTCTCCTTATGACATATAGGGTTGTGCGATATTGCGATATATCGCATGATATATTTTCAAAAAATCGTGCGCGATATATTTGTTGCCGTATATCACAACTGTAATATTTTACGATACATCGCAGCGCGATATTTTGCAATGTTTATCGCAGCACGATACTATGCATTTTTTTTGCAATTTTTATAGCAGTATGATTTTCGCGATTTATGTCGCTGCACATTTTTCTTGCTTTTTAATCATATAGTTGTGTTTTTGGCGATGACATGATAGCCTCCGTTGTGAGGGTAGTCTTTCTATTTCAACCCAGCATTAAGGTTAAATGTTTTAACTCAGGACAGACAAATCTAATACAGGAGTTGCGATTAATATTCGTACATCGAGATTACACCAGTCGTCGTAAGTCACAATGTTTACATATATTTTCATTTTAAAGAAAAAGAAAAGACTAAACATTAATTTTTTTAGCTTCTACAGAGTAAAATAGAAGAATCTAACACAATCAGCCTAAAAATAAATTCACAATGCCCGACGTAGTCGGCACAGCAGTCCCGACACAGAAAAATCTGAGAAGCAAAAAAAAAAAATAACAAGCTTCAGTCCGACAAAATTACTGCCCCGACAGCCCGACGAGAGTAGATTCTATTTCTAATTTTTGCCTTGTCGGGACATGCAGGTAACGGAGTTGCAACATTTCAAAACGAAATTGACTTGCAACTGAAAATACTTCGTATATTTCCCTTCTATAAATGTGTTTGTTTTCTATAAGACTTCGAAAACCGATAAACTTCACTGAATGTACATTTACTTCAGTTAATTTTCGCGCCAGATACGTGCCTCACACGCAAATAAAATATAAAGTAATTCCAAATAACTGTTAATGGATCGAATATTACCAATCTCAGTATTCTTGGTGACCTGCTCAACATGTGTAATATTAATTTTTTAGTTTTCAATATTAATTCAATAAGTTTATGTAATGATGGCTGTTGTCAGTTGCTTCATGCATGTGTTGTGCAATTTTATGATAGTGTTATGATAGAGTGCAGGTAATACAGGTATAAGACTGTAAAAACTTCTGGGCAGTGAGTGAGTGGACAGTTATGTTTTGTTATCAGTATCGCGGGCGGCATTAATTTCCCGCTGGTATATCGTGACGCTGAATGGAAATGCTGGCTTGAAGATAATGACGGCTCAGTTACTTGTTCCGTGTCTCCAAAACAAGATTTTCGTATTGAAAATAAATAGTTGGGTAGCTTCTCACACTCAGTAATCCAGTTTTACTTCTTTTAATACGGCATTGTCTTTATCAATTACACAATAATACCCCAATTTCGTGTAAGATATACAATACTATTATTATTTGTATTTACTTAAATATTTTTTGTTATAATTCAGCAGCATTAACAAGTATTATAACTGTGTAATACTTGTACTCATTTAAGCATGAATAATGAATACCTTGTTTAATGCTCACTAGTGTGAGTTGAACGCCTCCTTTCTTAACGTTTAATTGGGTACACGCCATTTACCCGAAAATCGTTTTCCCGATAGAATCGGGAAAACGACTTTCGGGAGTATGAATTTCGGTAAAACTACTTTCTGTGACTTTCGGTGAAACGACTTTCGGCAAAACGAATGCGCAGTTATATGTTTGGGGAAAACGATTTTCGGGAAAATGAATGTTTGTAAATATAACTGCGGTTATATGAATTTCGGTGAAACGACTTCCGGAAAACGACTTTACAAGAAATTACAGTTGTTTCTGACTGTTTATTTTTCCTGGTGGCGTGTATGGCACTAAACCACTCTGTTTAGTTCAGATTTTATTCATAGGTGGCACGGCGAACACCTTTCTCGAAATACTAGAGTCGTTAGTGTTGTGATGCTACCCCCCCCCCCAAGTTCAATAAAATGCCAACAGGTAGCGTTGTATGTACCTCCGTACTTTATTTAGAGAGAAAATTATTTCATCGCTTCTGCCCAGGAGCACACAATTCCTTTAATTTCAGGCATATTTTATAGTTGTAGCTAAAAACCGATTTGATCGTGGTGTTACAAACTCCAAGACTTAGGACCGGTTTCACCAACCAAGTTTAAGCGATTTAATCTAGATTAATCGGAACTTAATCTCGATTATACATGTTTTGGGTTTCACCAATCAGTTAAACTCGATTTTCTCGTCTTAAGCGAGAATAATTTTTAACTGCTCGATTTTGGCCGGGTAACGTCACTAATCTCGCTTAAGTTCATAATAAAATTGCGCGAGCACTGTATAATTTGGTATTTGAAGTCAATACAGACGATGAAGACTTTATTCCTGTGTATCTGCCTCGTCGGATTTGAGAAAGAAATAATTATTTTGATGAGTATGAAGACATAGACTTCCAAATACATTTCCGCTTGCCAAAACAATCGGTCCATTCCCTTTTATTGATATATACACCGACAGTTACTGCACTATAATTTTTTTTGTAAAAAAATGACAAGGCAAGTTTTTGTTTGTAGTTTTACAAACTTTTGTAAATGTTGAAAAATTTTCGCTCTAAAATTATTAGTTTATAATGTTAAACGGATTTTGATTGCTCTGAGCATCAAAGAAGTCACAGTGGTGTAGAGGTAAGATGCATAGGTTCTATGAGCGGGGAGCGCGGTTCAGTGCTTACCACCTCCAAAAATTTTTTTTTTATTTTCAAAATAATTTTGTGTAAACGTCATTTATTCAAAAGTTATTTGATAAATAAGTTCAATGTTATTTATGAAGTACAGTGAGCATTTAAATGTATTTTTTCTCCTTATTGAAAATACAACCACAAAGTTATTCCTTGTAGTTTTACAAACATATACTTTGTATTATATTACAAAGACAACCATTGAAGTTATACAAGGAATTACTTTAGCAACTGGCTACTGTAATGATTTTCGTTGTAAAATAGCAAAACATTTTTTTAAACTGTGTATGAGGTTCTGTTTAACGTCTGGTGCTTTCATGTTAGCAAAAAGATACACAGACGAAAATAACTAAACAATTGTTTGTAGATAAACATTTGCATTTACAACAATAAAATAATGTAAATTATATTTTCTGGATTATCTTCCCCTGGTCTTTCTTCCTGGCTTTGCTCCAAAGTTACCCAGGGGTCCCTCGTCCCCTAGCTGTAACACCCCCCCCCCCCTACATAGTATAATGCAAACACTCCCTCCTTCCCCTCAAGAACGTTTTAACAATGTTTCCAAATGAAATAATTCCCAAACACACGTTCGACCATTTCCGACAAGTGTTCGAGTATTTCCGACACAATTAAGCTCACACAACCATCGTGCAGCTAAGTTTAACTAATCTCTGGTAACTTAAACTCGCTGTGTTGTTGGTGGAACGCACTTCTAACTTAAACTCAGGTTCAGCTCTTAATCGAGTTTTTTTAATATCGCTTTGTGGCAAAGTTAAACTTCGTTGGTGAAATTGGCCCTTTGTGCTGGATACTGGGAAGTTAATGGTAAGAGTACCGTCCACCTTGCTCATTGATATCGGTGTGATGGTCAATAATGTTTTGGATATTTTCACATACTAAAACAGCTATAACTCTCCAGGAAATCAATGAAGATAATGGTAGTAAATGGACCAGAAACTTGACATACGCACATAACTGAAGTTATTTTTTCTAAACTAGATCCACAAGTGCTAGCAGGTAAAGAAAAGAAGTGGATAAACGTGTGTAGAAGGCACAGCAACTATGCTTTTCAATATAACATTTAAAATAATTTTTTCTCGTTGTGACTAAATACTAAATAATTACTGTCATACTCTGTTATTAGACAGTAGACAAATTTAATGAGAAAATACCAATGTCTTTTAATGTTTCTGCAATGGGACAGAATAAGTGCTTTATTGTTGTGGACGTACGCAATTAAAATATTGTGTCGTCTTAGAAATACGTATTTCTGGGACGACATAATACTGTAATGGCGTATGTCCATAGTAGTATAGTACGAGAAAATATCATTTAGTTTCAGACTTTCGGAATTATATTCACATATTATAATGTTATAGTTACTTAACATGTTTGTATAAAATACTCTTCAAACTTAAATAATTAAAACACAATGCACAAACGATTATAAAGAAATTTGTGTACATTCCGTACTCAATATCGATATATTAATATTCTCGGCATTTTAAACATTAATTACTTTATGCTGTAGACGAAATCTCAGTAAAACCATCCAATATATCACCTAACGGATGCAGTAACACAGTGTATTTTTCGCTTTAAATTTATTTATATAATAAAAATTATAAAGTTTAACTGTCATACATTTTTATGTAAGTAATGAATTGCCTCCCCCTCCCTCATTCCACCAGCTATCACTCATTGATTCACAGCTCGGATGGCTAGATCAAGAATCATAAAACTTAAATGGTGGCTTGGTAAAGGCACCAAAGATACATTCTGAATTCGAAAATCTAAGGGCTGAAAAATTGCAAAATATGTTTTTGTGGTTTAAACGAGATCTAATTAACATGAAGAGCTACTACTACGGTATTTGCTCCAATTTGTTGTGTGAAGATACATAAAAATTATTTAAGGTATTTCGAAATTCATAAATTGATTAACTGGAATAACGTAAAATGTGTCTTTAAGATACCATCAATAGCTTGATAACATGAGTAATCGAGTCAAACTATTTTTTAAAAAATGCTGAGTACATAAATATCTAAAACGCGATATAAGTTTCACTTTTAATCCAAAAATTAAGGAGAGCAGTAGGTCGTGTGGTCCCCTCTATTATGTCTATATTACGTAGGTCACCAGCCATCTGAAACACGGCCCATGTTCTATCCCCGGCGAGATCTTTTTGAATATTAGCATTTCGAATTTTCGCTGGTCAGCATGTATTGTCCGGAATCTAACCGTTTCCTCCGCCCTTGCATTACAGTCTTTCTCTGTTTCTAAAGACGTGTGTGTATTCCCGAGTGCTCCCGATCTCCAGCAATGTAGTGCGACGTGTAAGTTTCCTCCAAGTGCTCCTGCCGTCCAGTAGTGTAGTGCGACGTGTGTGTATTCCCCGAGTGCTCCTGCCGTCCAGTAGTGTAGTGCGACGTGTGTGTATTCCCCGAGTGCTCCTGCCGTCCAGTAGTGT
>PNEQ01010842.1:0-13290 GCA_003012365.1 Medauroidea extradentata
TATATATATATATATATATAGTAATCAATATAATAATATCCATAACTGTGTGATACACAAATTAAAACATATTCGCGATATTGTTTTCAAATTATGATGGCTGCATTTTTAAAACCGGATTATTATAGCGCTCTGGACGTGTTTATATTCATATTTTTAAAATATATGTTGTACAATGTTAATAGTTTTTGAGATTTCAAGACATTATTTTTCTAAAAAGGCATTTCTAATGTTTTTCTTCAAAACAAATTGTACTGCTTACTACTGTGGCATAAACAGTCGGCCGATAGTAAAATTCCTTCGCGGCAAAAACGTTCGATCGAATTATAATGAGTTGCTCAGATTTTATCATTGATAGATGATAGAGTATTCCAGTCTTTCGTTCGACATCTTACCTTTCCATTCTCCTCACGTTTGAAAGTCGAGCGTTCTTTCGCTTTTACTTCCACAAATATTGATTGGCACCGCTGGACACGGTCAAGTTAATGAATTTGAAATTCGCCTGCTGAAACTTCCTTGTGTCTAACTTGACAATACAGAACTTGAACTTTGCTTGCAAAGTGGACACTTAACTATAAAATGTAACCACTTTTATTCCAGTACTTTGCTTGAGGAAAATTAGTATCTATTTAAGAGGTATGGAAAGCTACGATGTCGAGCGGACGAGTGTAACACTCAATCGTCAATAACATCTGAACTAATCATCAAAATTTGATGAGATTTTTTACCGAGTAGGTACTTTATGAGCCGACGTTTATATTTATATAACTACGCGGTAGTATGCTTTACTTTCGAGTAAAACATTGAAAACTGTTTTCAGAAAAATAAGGGCTTGAAACCACGTAATCTACAAAATCGGAAAATCATTTTTATATTATTTTAAATACGATAATATCTAGACCTCTATAGTAACAGTATTTAAAAATACTTGCGCTCTGATTTTAAAATACTTTTACTATCCTAAAGTCTCTGCGCGAGATGATTACGGATGTTAAAATTATTTTTAATTGAAAACGCGAGTATTTTTTAAATTCCATTATAATAGATGCCTAGATATTATCATATTACAAATTATAAAAAATGACAGTGTTACATTTTTGTAGAAAATATTGTGGTTTCAAGCCCGTATGTTTCTAAAAACAGTTCTTAATTTTTTACTCGAAAGTAAAGCATACTACCGCAGAGTGCTATATTAAAAAAAAAAAAAAAAAAAAAAAAAAACGTCCGTTGATAAAATATCTACTCGGCGAAAAATTATCATCGAGTTTTGATGAGTAGTTCAGATTTTATTGATGCCTGAGTATTCCAGTCGTCCGCTCGACATCTTACCTTTCCATACCTCTTAAGTATTTTACTAACAAAACTGTCTACGCAACCAACGTTTTAAATTTCAACTTACTAGCGCTTTTTATCCATCATGTGATTATATAATAGTTTGCAAACCTTTATTCGTTCATAGAGAATATCAATTGTCCTGTTCTCGCCTCAACTGGCTAACAACTTCGTGAATATATCAGCTGCTGCGGGCAACTACAGCGAAAGAATGCTATAGATATTAATATCTACCTCATGTTCCTCTTATTTTGTTGATCAATAATACGGCCTTCCTTATCAGCAAGTCAATGTTAGTGAGTTAAAGCCCTAGTTACTGATCTGTTACAGAGTGAGCATAATACTGTTCAATAAAGTAAGAATACCTAAACTGTATATGCATCTTTCGGAAAGTCAACAATGTCAATGATATAACACCTAAACGCGTTATTTGCCTCTCTCTCTCTCTCTCTCTCTCTCTCTCTCTCTCTCTCTCTCACACACACACACAATGTGTACACACACACACACACACATACATATACATATACTGACCGACTAACTGACTGACTGACTGACATATCCAACTGCAGCCTAAACCACTGAACCTAGAACCGTGAAATTTTTAGTGTGGGTTCCCCTCAGGTCGCAGGCGAGCACTAAGAAGGGATTTTTCGAAATTCGACATCTAAGGGGGTAAAAATAGGTGAAATGTATTTCCGAAAGAACGTTGCTAGAGCTCGAACCCGACGGCCTGTCAACGTGATTTTTACTTTAATAGGACACAAATAGAAATCATATGAGAAAATTTCATGATTTTTCGAAATTCAACTTTTAAGGGGTGAAAAGACCTTAAATGTGATTCCGATTAACTATCGATATATACAGAATCCTTCAGGATAGAGCGTTGGTATTCACTTCAAAATGTTGCTTACGTAAATACCCAAAATGGAGTTTTAAAATTTTTGAAATTCGACCCCCAAGCAGTAAAAACGGACAAAATGTATTTTTATTTTTTTTATAAATCGTGTATGGCCTATCATTGAAACACAATTAACTATCGTCGTGATTTTTACTTCAATTGGTTTCGTATAAAAATGACTATCATAGGACTCAAAGACGTTTCTAAATTTGATAATCAAGGGAGTGAAAATACGTTAAGTGTGTTTTCGATTATTCATCTATATCTATCGAACCAATCGAGATATCGAAGAGATCTTTGCTTTATATTCATGCTTACGTAAATATATAATTCTATTTAAATATATTTCCCGAATTCGCCCGCAAGGAGGTAAAGAAAGGGTAAAATGTGTTTTCTATTTACAATTGATATATATCGACCACATTGATTTTTTATATAGCGACGTAGTTATTGTTTTAGATTGATTCTTACTCAAATACCTGAAAAGTAATTTCACAAATTTTCGAAATTTGGCATCTGAAGAGGTGAAAAGGAGTGAAAAGTGGTGAAATGTGTATTCAATTAATCGTCGATAAATCTTGAGCCCAGCGGGCTATTGTCATGTTTTCCACGTCCACGAGACCTCAATAAAGCGTTATAAAATGTGATTCAATGATTTTTCGAAATTCATCTAAATCCTCGATAACTTATATATCGAACCCGTAGAAATATAAAGTTGTTTTTTTCCTTCAGGATGATGATTACAGAAATTATTGCAAAACTGTTTAAGATTTTTCGAAATTCGAACCCTCAGTACTGTATAGGGGTCATATTTATTTATTAATAAATGATCGATTTTGATTCGACTGAACCGGCTACCGTCGTGATTTGCACTTCAATTGGACACGTTCACTAACGTCTAAGAGGTGAAATTAAAAATTTCGAAATTCGAAACCCAAAAAGGTGAAAAAGCACAAAATTTGTTTTCCATCAACCCATGATATATATATATATATATATATATATATATATATATATATATATATATATATATATATATATATATATAACCAGAAGAGATATTGTTGTGTTGTTCGCGTCAGAGTGATGGTGCTTACGTAAGAATTTTAAAAAATTATATGTAAGTTTTTTCCTGTGTAAAACATAACTCTATTATTATAATAAAACTAAGTTTGTAAATTTTCAAGGCAGACGATCCGAAAACCTAGTACAATAAGTGAGATATAAATTATACAGGAGTTTCACGCTACAGTAACATATCGAGACATGGTATTGTATAACCTCTACAAGCCAGGACATGGATTTTTTTAAACTATATTTCTTTTCATGAAAATTTCGACGGTACGTGACGCAGTTGTTTGTAGCTCAGGTCTACATTTCGGAAGGTTTTGGGCTCAAATTCCGTTAAAAGCTGCGTGCGAACGTTCACTTCTGATACACAAAAACGGCAATGCAGATCGAATTAGTGCAATTTGTATGAAGTCGTTTAATAGGGGTAAAATGGATTATGCATATCACTTTCCACTTAGGTTCCTCGACAACATCATCTCACATATATCATCGCACCAATCTCAAGGTTGGGGCACCAAATACGTTTCCGTGAAACCTTTTCCCACCAAAACTTTCTAATGGCGTAAACTTCAAGTGAATATTTGGAAAATATCTAATTGAGGACACCGTCACCAATGGTTGTGCACATGGTAAAGCAGACGTTTTTCATTCGCGTAACCTCTTACATTTAAGAGTCTATAAAAACCCTACAACGTCAACATTGATGTGACTATAAATAAGGCCAGGTGAAGTCGCTATTTGTGGCAGGGATGAACTTAAGACTGTATTTCTCGTGGACAGCTATAGCTACTTATCCTGTTTCAGTGTTAGCTCATCTAGCATCTTTGTCAGTCTAACGCTTGATGATTGAAGTACCAATCTGGTTTACAGAGAGGTTTATCAATTAACGTAAATATTATCGTTATGAATAATACTCGCGAGCAAAGTAGTGGGGGACTGCAATTTTAATATATAAAGATTAGCATGGGTACGCCAACTTTTACCGCCATCTTGACGCCGACTAGAGAGGAAAGTAGACGTGAGTGAGCTACGTCTTGCTTTTAGGTGTTAAATCACACAATTCCCGAGTCCCGAGATAGAGTTCAGCGCCTATAGGGCGAAGGCGAACATTCAAGAGGAAGGCAAGACCCAGAATAGGCTCCGGACACGGCTACCACGCTTGTTCTGAGATATTTCAAACTTCCGCGATGCATGTATGGGTTAAGGACTTTATGGAATGCAGGCTCGAAGGCAGTGGGGAATATCAGAAGGGCGGCAGTGGTATTTCTGAGTGTGCGAGGGTACTCTAGGCGATCTGGAAGTACCGTGAAGCAGCGGACGATGAGCCTTCGAGGGGACAGAAAAGTCGGGAAATTCATACTTTTATCCATGATTACTACAAGACCTTAATTGTATCCGGACATGGGCACAGTCAAACATATTACACTGTTATTTTTGCCTACGGTGAACATGAGAAACTTGTGAAAAAAGTAAGCGCTCCTTCTAAATTTGTGGCAAGAGATATATTGCTAAATAATTTAGGAATATATATTTTTTGCACTATGATCCTAGTCGGCATACCCCAGTATTCTAATTCTTTGACATTAATCTTTGGTTTAGAAGTGAAATTAATTTTTTTTAAATATATTTTTTTATCTAGCACTATAGTTAACCAGAACAGAATTGCAGTGGTATTTTTCACTTAATTTTTCTTGTCGATTTTTATAGCCAGAATAAATTTTATTTTGATCTATGTCAATTTCTTGAATGTTTATTTCTGTGATTTTAGTGTTTTGTGCATGTTATATTTTAACTTCTGCCTACAGTCTAATCCTGACATTGGTAAGTGGTATAGCACTGCTACTAGCATTCAAGGTCACTGCTCTGGTGTTTGCAATTATCTCTTTTTACCTGTTGTATATAATACACAGAATACAATACACTACACTAGCGAAGAAAAATTGACCACACGAGGTCTACAAATTTTAAACGACACCTTAGGATGGTGCCGCAGTACACTAACAGAAAAACACTTTGATTTGCTCATATATAATGATAAGGAATTGGCAGCAATCATAGATAAGTTCAAAACGCAAATCTTAGACAACAATCGTGATATTCGTTCTATCATTGAAAGCACGAAAATTGCAGCGTCCTAAATTGACAACAAATTGAACTTACTGGCCAACACGATTAATAATAGAACTAGAACTTTAGATGGCAAATTACTGGCTACAGTGCCGGTAATATTAGGATCCGCACAACAACTGGGCATTACTTCGGTCTTCTTTTTGTACACATAAACAAGTGTAAAAATTCCCAAATTCCGGTAAACTTGATTCAGAAAAATTATTTAAAAAGGGATTTAAATCAGTTAGCGAAGTTGCTAAGTAACTAAAACATAAAGTTAGCTCTCTCTCTCTCTCTCTCTACCGACAGAATTGAGAGATATTTTGACGTAACGATCGCAGAATGCAGAATCTCTGAAAACGTCTTGATAGTTTTAAGTTACAAATACCTCTCATTAGCAAACAGGCTTAGTGGGACATTATCAAAGTAAGTGAAACCCTCTTAAGAAGTTCCCACTTAAGATGTTTTCCCCCTTAATAAGTTTGAATTATTTTTCCAGTGTCTATGTACACTATAGTAATTTGACCCTTTTAAGAATTTTTCTCAGCCAAGAAGTTTAAATTTTTCCGTCCTTTCAGAAACTTCTTAACCGGGTTTTACTGTATTTCTCATTGCATTTCAAAGTATGAACAGGTCTTGTTACATCTCTGGAAATGAAAGGACAGTAGCGATTGATAGTAGCAATAATTTTATACTAGAAATACCCTAACTATAGAACACGATTTAGACATATTGAGAATACGAGAAATAGAACGATGAACGAATAATTTAGAATGTCTCTGAAATGAAATTTTATCCCATCAAGACATAAACACATCAACGCACATTCACTTACACGAATGATTCTAGTTTAAATATACTACAAATTTCACCGCGAAAAATTCTTGGTATCAAACACTTCGAAATCATCAAGAATAACTTGCAGTAATTCCTCAGAACCGCAGACAATCGAGCATGAAGGCATAGAAACATCAGAGAATACCTACAATGCCAGTGCAAAATACAAAATAACGACACAAACTTAGTAGGAAAAGCCCTTCTTCTTTGTATTCCCGCACGCCGCAATTTATATATATGCAAATTGCTATACCAACAAACTGGCTCACATAACAACATTTCAAGCTGAACAATTAATCGTCAAAACTGGCATCACAGTTACAAATATTTCTGTAATAATAGATACTAACTTGCATACCTCATTGAACTTCACGAAAATTGTAGACAAATACGCAGACGTATTCCTACAATCACCAACACTATACCGGAAATTTTTCCCTTCGTATCGCAGGAAAATTTTGCGTATGCCAACATAACAATCTGGTCAATCTTGTTTACATATCTAATCTTAATTTACGAGCGCTCAATTCAAGTACCGGCCGTGGTAAAAATTACATCTACATCAAAGGGAGAAGAGTAATTATATTGAACATCTCTATATATAAAAGAGAACACAGACAGACTGACTGACTGACTGACACATCAAACTGCAACCGAAACAACTGGACCTAGAATCGTGAAAATATGTGTGGGTTCCCCTCAGGTCGTAGACGAGCCCTGAGAAAGGACTTATCAATAATCGACCTCTAAGGGGGTTGAAAGGGGTTAAATGTATTTTCGAAGAAACGTCGATACAGCTCGAACCCGACGGTCTGTTATCTAGATTTTTAATTCTATGTGACACACATAAAAATGCATAATAGTCAATTCCAGGGTTCTTCGAAATTCAACTATTAAAGCGGTGAAAAGACCTTGAATGTGTTTCCGTTTAATTATCTACATATGTCGAACCCTTCGGTTTAAACAGTTGATTTGAAATTAAAAATTATCCTTACGTAAATATTCAAAAATTAATTTTTGGACTTTTTCCAATTCGATCCCCTAAGCGGTATAAAGAGAGGAACAAGGTTTGTTTATCGTCTACATTGCTGGAGCACAAATTACTGTCATCGTGATTATTACTTTTATTGGTTACGTATACAAATTACTAAGCCCGGACTTTAAATAAAACGTTTCGAAATTGAATAATTCAGGGGGTGGAAAGTGTTTCCGATTATTCCTCCACATCTATCGAACCAATCGAGAAATTGGAGTGTTCGTTGCTTTGTACTGATGCACATGCAAAGATGCAAAAACCATTTAAATATATTTCCGAATTCAGTCCCAAAGTTAGAAAAAAGTAAAATGTATTTTCGATTCACAATCTCTATACATAAAAATGAAAGCTGACTGATTGACTGACTGACTGATATATCAAACTGCAGCCCAAACCACTGGACCTAGAATCGTGAAAATTTTTGTGGGGGTTCCCTTCAGGTCGTAGGCGACCACTAAGAAGGGATTTTTCGAAATTCGACCTCTAAGGGGGTGAAAAGGGGTGAAATGTGTTTCCGAAGAAACATCGATAGAGCTCGAACCTGACGGCCAATCATCGTGATTTTTACTTTAGTAGGACACTCGTAAAGATGCCATATTAGCCAATTTAAGGATTTTTCGAAGTTCAACATTTAAGGGGATGAAAAGGCCTTAAATGTGTTTCCAATCAACTATCGATATCTATCGAACCCTTCGTGATAGAGAGTTGATATTCACTTCAAAATATTGCTTACGTAAATACCCAAAAAGTACTTTTAGGTTTTTTTGAAATTCGACCCCCAGGCAGTAAAAAGGGACAAAATGTGTTTTTAATGAATCGTCTATATCTTTGAAACACAATTGGCTATCGTCGTGTTTTTAACTTTAATTGGTTACTTTTACAAATGTCTATGGCAGGACTCAAAGACGTTTCGAAATTCTTTATTTAAAGGGGAGAAAATATGTGAAATGTGTTTTCGATTATCCTTCCATATCTATCGAATCAATCGAGATATCGAAGTGCTCTTTGCTTTAAATTGGTGCTTTTGTAAATATCGCAAGTACCATTTAAAATATATTTTCTGAATTCGGCCCTAAACTGGTTAAAAAAGGGGTAATATGAGTTTTCGACTTACATTTGATACATATCGATCCCATAGTTTTTTACATAGCGACGTGATTTTTGATTAGGATTGATGCTTACACAAATACCTAAAAAGTAATTTCAGGAATTTTCTAAATTCGCCACCTAAGGACGTGAAAAGGGGTGAAAAGTGGTGAAAAGCGTTTTCAATTTATCGTCGACATATCTTGAACCCAGCGGGCTAATGTTGTGTTTTTTACGTCCACGAGATACCAATAAAGAATTCTAAAACGTGATTCAAGGGTTTTTTGAAATTTACTATCTTAAGTGGTGAAAAGACCTTGAACGCGTTTTAGATAAATCCTCTATATCTATCGTACCCGTCGACATATACAATTAATTTTTGCTTCAGGATGATGATTACAGAAATTATCGCAAAACGGTTTTTAAATTTTTCGAAATTCGATTTCTCAATACTGTGCAGGGGTGATATGTGTTTTTTAAGTGAATGATCGATTTTGATTCGACTGAACGGGCTAGCGATGTGATTTACACTTCAGTTGGATATTTATACAAATGTCTAAGATGTAAATTTAAAATATTTCGAAATTCGACATCCAAAAGTGGTACAAAGCACAAAATTTGTTTTCCATCAACCCACGATATCTATCTAACCAGTAGCGATATTGAGGTGTTGTTCGCGTCAGAGTGATATTTACGTAAATATTTAAAAAAATGTGTATGCAATTTTTTTCTTTATAAGAAACGTGATTATTAAGAATAAAACTTAGTTGGTCAATAATCAAGGCAGACGATCCGAAAAGCAGGAACGAGCAGCGAGAAACAACCTATACAGGAGTTTTACTCTACAGTAACCTATCGAGACGTGGTGTTGTACAATCTCTATGAACCCAGGACACAGATATTTTAATATTTTTTAATAAATTTTATTTTCATGAATTATTTCGACGTTACGTGACGCAGTTGTTTGTTACTAAGGTCTAAATTCCGGGAGGTTCTGGGCTCGAATTCCGTTAAAAGCTGCGTGCGAACGTTCAATTCTGACACACAAAAACTACAAGGCAGATCGAATTAGTGCAATTTACATGTAGTCTTTAAAAGGGGTAAAATTGCAGTTCGCTTTCGACTTAGGTTCCTCTACAATATCAGCTGACATATCGTCGGTATACTGCCAAAAGTGATGAAGTCATTAATGCTATTTCGTTTAAAAAGAGTATTAAATTGTAGATATTAACAAAAATTTGGTATGTTACTATACCGTGACACTACAGTACGAAACGACGAATAGACTTTAAACTTGGGAAATTGTTCGTGAACAACAAATACATATTCGTAGCATTTTTATAATTTTATCTCGTTTTGACTTTGTCACTTTTTGCAGTAAACCGACGATATATCATCTCACTAATCTCAGGTTTGGGGCACCAAACATGTTTCCGCGAAACCTTAACTCTCTGAAACTTTGTAATGTCAATAAAGTTAAAGTGAATATTTTGACAATATATAATTGAGGGCACCGTCACCAATGGTTGTGCACAGGGTAAACAGATGTTTCTCATTCGATTAACCTCTTACCTTATGTGTCTGTAAGTATCCCATAACGCCAAAAAGGCAGGGCTATAAATAAGGCCCAGGCGAAGTCGCTGTTAGTGGCAGGGACAAACTTAAGACTGATTTTCGCGTGGACAGCTATAGCTACTTATCCTTCTGCAGAATTAGTTCAACTAACACTTGATGACTGAAGTACCAATCTTGTGTACAAAGAAGTTTTTAAATAAAAGTAAATATTATCAGTTACGAATATTAATCGCGAGCAAAGCCGCGGCGGACTGCCAGTCTATATATATATATATATATATATATCGAACCTATTGATCTTTTATATAGTGACGTGATTTTTCTTTAAGATTGATGATTACTCAAATATCTGAAAAGTAGTTTCAGGAATTTTCGAAATTTCGCACCTAAGGAGGTGAAACGGGATGAAACGTTATTAAATGTGTTTTTAATTCATTCTTTGATGTATCTTGAACCCAGAGATATTGTCGTACTTTTCACATCCAAGAGACAACAGTTAAATAGTCTAAAATATGATTCAAAGGCTTTACGAAATTCAACATCGGAGGTATGAAATGACCTGGAATGTGTTTTAGACAAATCTTCGATACATATCGAACCCGTCGGGATGTTTATTTTTGCTTCAGGATGATGATAAGGTAAATGGCAGCAAAAATATTTGAAATTTTTTTAAATTTCGAACTTTCAGTATTGTACAGGAGTGATAGGTGATTTTTAATTAATGTTTGATTTTGTTTTGACTAAACAGGCTATCGTCATAATTTTCACTTCACTTGGGTACCTGTAGAAATATTTAAGATGTAAAATTAAGATTATTCGAAATTCGACGCCTAAAGGAGCGAAACGACATAACATTTGTTTTATATCAGCCGATGATACTTATCATAACGAGTAGGCATATTTTGAGGTGTTGTTCGTGTCAGAATGATGCTTACGTAAGTACCTAAAAATAATGCAAGTTTTTTATTTTATAAGATAACTAAATTATTAAGAAGAAAACTTAGTTTGTAAACTTTCAGGGCAGAAGATCCGAAAAGCGAGTACGACCACGAACAGAGAGAAATAAATTATACAGGAGTTTCATTTTACAGTTTTATCGAGACGTGTTGTAAAACCGCTATTAGCCAAGGAAATTAGTATTTTATATTTTAAATTCAAGAATAATTTCGATATTATGTGGTAAAAATGGATTATGCAGTCCGCTATCCACTAAAGTTCCTCGACACTTTATACGTTTATATTTTAGCGAAATATTATCCCGCCAAAACTCCCTAATGCTACTTAATTTTAAGTCATGGTTTTGAAAAATAAATATGTTGGTGAAGGCACCATCAAAAGTGGTATGTGTTCGTGGGAAGTAAGTCGTAATACAACGTAATCTACGAATTTCATTCAATTACCCTCTTACAAAAAAAATAGTCTGTAACTACCCCACAACGTCAACAGTGCTGTGACTATAAATACGGCCCAGGCGAAGTCGATGTTAGTGGCAGGGACAAACTTGAAGAGTGCGTGGTAGATAAATAAACGCTGAAAACATCAATTGATTTCTACGCTTTTTTCGAAGCCAATATGGATGAAATACTCAATGACAATCATAGATAATGGTAATTGCCAACTTTATGAGTAAATATTTATCCAGAATTACTAATTCGTTATGCGTGATCTCTTACGCCGCAGTTAAATGCACGAGATTCCAGCGTCAGAGATTGTGCCTCAGAAGTTCGTAACACTGGAAACAATTTTGTTTAAAACGTTGGCTAAAACTAATGTCTAGGATCGCTATTGTTTAATTTTCGCAAATTGGCGTCAAGAAACTTACAGTCATAGATTAATGCTTTTAGCGTTGAATTATGTACCACGCCCTCTTAAGACTGCTTTTCGCGTGGACAGCTATAGCTACTTATCCTGCTGCAGAGTTAACTCAACTGACAGCTTTGTTATACTAAGACTTGATGATACAAAGAGGATTTTTAATTAAAGTAAATACTATCTGCTATGAGTAATAGACGCTACAAAGCCGTTAGCACACTGCTAATTATGTATAACCGTCTAACGTCATATTTTATGGCACAGTGCAGAAAGAGTTGAGAGCTTGTGAAAACAACGGAAAGATGTACAGATGTTTAACGCGCGCGTATGTGTGTGTATACTTTTTTTTCTGAGAAAGACTGTGAATGAAGTCAGTAAGCCGAAAGAAAAAAATCGACACAAATTTCATCACAAAGGCAAAAAACGTGCTTCAAATGAAACACTTATGGCATACACAAAAGTAGTCAATACTTTAGACACTCTGTAACTATTTTTAATAAGAGTTCTCGGTAGTGAGACATAAATATATTTAATTAGTCTGTAATTTCTAAGTACACACGCGTATATATTATTCACTGAAGACTGTTGATGGTAAGTGTAACTATGTGCATCTGCATGCTGTGTTCAGCCACCGAAGCCTAATATGCGGTTCAGATTTAATTTAAAAGATTCTTAGTTACTTGTGGCAAATCAAAATACAGAGCTAGCATATATATATGCTGGTGTACATCTTCCATACTGCTGTTGTGTCACGGCCCTCCAGCGTACAGAACAGTTCATTATTCGCAATACCAGTGGTTGTTATCTAACATAAACGGAACCGGACAACCGGTTGCGCAAATTTAACACTTGCTTGTCGTCCATGTGGCGAAATACATTTTCACCACAAAAACACCAGACCACTTTACGACGAGAGTATTCTATCAATTGACGTCTTGTTTGTGAACAGTTACAGTCACGTCTTCCAGTCACACCCCTTCTTATCATAACCAGTATAGTCCAGTAATACGGCCAATGAAACTCTCGTATTGTGGCATAGCCCGATACGAGGGGTTTTACATCCGATAGACGCTGGAATGGAGCTTTGATTTTCCTTATACATATTATTGTATGCTTGCCATATTAGAGGACAGCACGACATTCCTAATATATTTCGAGAATTTCTCGATCGACTGTAAAAAAATATATGTTTTGATAGTTCGTTTTGATATCTTAAGTTTTATGGTCGAAGATCTGCCACTGCGGAATGGAATTTGGCACCAATTAAAAAAATGATTTTCATCTCTTGACAACGACTTGATTAAACGTAACATTTTAGTTACCTTGCTCAAGCATTGAGAAATGTAGGTTGATTAGATATGCTGGTGATTTCTGGTTTGATTCGATCGACGTGTTTTCCGTAGCCATCTGAAATAATTTTGTCTTTGAAATCCTCAGATTTGCCTGCATAAAATTGTTGTTACATTTAGCTCTTTTGAAAGGAAATTATGTCTGTAATTAAGTATTTTAAGGAAAAGACTCTAATTCTGTT
>PNEQ01010842.1:13390-70071 GCA_003012365.1 Medauroidea extradentata
TGTGTGTATATATATATATATATATATATATATATATATATATATATATATATACAAACAATTTTCTATGCAAGAAACATACTTCCGTCGTCAATGCAGCCCATATTACATTTGTTTGTTTGTTTTATTGCATCCATAAAATCTTTTCAGTACACACTAGCACAAAGATATCGGACATGTCATGAGGATTACATAATAAATAGAAAACTTATATATTTACAACAATTACACATGTTTATACAGACACTGCTATCTCATATGGTATATGAATGCATGTTGAATCTTCGTCAGCTCAATCTGTCCACCAACTCTATAAGTTCTTTGTTTTGGAAATCTGAAACAGATAACAGGAAAGAGAAGCAGAAGAAAAAAAGAAGAGATTTGTGCAGTGTGTGACAATATGTGGTCTTTCTAATGTTTATGATTCAAATATTCTTCCATGGAGTAGAAAGCTTCTTCTTCAAGAAATCTTACAGCTGTTTTGTAAAGAGTTTTGGATTTGAGGAGAACGTTTTTTGAAGGTTTTTGGGAAGTTTATTAAAAAGGACGCTACCGGAGTAGGAAGGCCCTTTTCGTACCATTTTTAGATTTACACGAGGCATATGAATATGTTTTTTACTCTCATGTTGTGCTTGTGGAGTAGTTCATATTTCTGGAAATTATTATTGTTTTTGGACATGAATGAGAGTATTGAATACATATACACACATGCAAATGGCAAGATTTTGGACGCCTTGAAAAGAGGTCTACAAGAATCTGTCTGTTTTTTACCGTTCATGATTCTGATAGCTCTTTTTTACGTATGAAACACTTTTTTTTACTGTCTGTGGAGTTCCCCCCGAAAATTATGCCATATGTCATGATATAATGAAGGTATGCATAATAAACTGTCTTTACTGTGTCTTTGTTTAAGATATCAACAATATTGCGTAAAGCGAAACATGCAGAACTGAGTTTTGGTAAAATATATTCAATATGAGATTTCCAGTTCAGTGAAGTATCTATTTGTAGGCCTAAAAATTTAGTTACAGTTGATTCATTAATTTTTTCCGCATTTCTGACAATATTAATGTCAGTCTGTTGTTTGTTGTTCTCAGTTAAAGGATGCATTATATATGCTTTTCCAAGATTAAGACTTAATTTGTTTGCAGAGAACCACGACTCCAAATTTGTAAAGTAGTGTTTGCTAGCATTCTAAGATCGTCTAATGACTCTCCAGACACTATAATGCTGGTGTCATCTGCAAATAAAATGGGTGTAGTTCTGGGGTTCACGGAACATGGAAGGTTATGTATGTATGCCAGGAATAGTAATGGGCCTAAGATTGGGCCTTGTAGTACACCATATTTTATATTACAAGGTTTTGAGTAAAAAGAAGTTGTTTTATCTTTGACATGTACTTGTTGCTGTCTCCCCGAAAGGTATGAGATCAGTAGCTTGTTAGTTATACTAAGGTTAATTCTACTACAGGTTAGAAAGATCAATGTTATAAGTTTGTCACAGGGAAAATTTCTGCCACTTGAGCACTGGTATCGTTAATGCACCAAACTGACCAATCACAGAGCTTTCCTGAATGTTAAGTTTCATTAAGTTGACAATTTAAAAGGCGAAATTTGTTTCATTTCACTTGAAAAGTAAATTAAATTATAAATATAAGTTCCAAGTTAATTAACATTTAATTTTAATACGGTTTCGTATTTATCTGGTCTCTTAGCGATCAAAGCGAAACTAGTGGCAGAAATGTTCCCTGTGCCAAGCTCTCCCATAAAAAAACGTATATTCTTTCTAACCTGTAGTAGAATTAACCTTAGTTATACCAGTGACCCATTAAATTTTAATTTGTCTGTGAGCAAGTTATGGTTTACGCTGTCGAATACTGTTGTTAGGTCACAGAAAATTCCAATAGTTGGCAACTTTTTATCTAATGCGATAAAAACGGTATTAATCAGTTTGAAAACTGCACCATTTGTTGAAGTGTTTTTCTAAACACCATACTGGAAATTCGATAGGATGTTTTTCTCAAAATGTCGTAATAATCTTACATAAATTAATATTTCAATTACTTTCGAAAATGCAGTAAGCATGGAGATTGGCCTGTAATTAGCTGCACGCGTCACAGATAGATAATGTAAAGTTTAGCGCGTTCATTGATGTGACTGCCATAGCCTCCAAGAATATATGTACATGTTCTCAAGCAAACAGCAACCGTTCGTTGGTTGTTCGCTGACATAGTGATGGCACATCTTTGGGCCCGAAGTTAGTAGGTTCATTGTTACCGGTTCAGCGCTTTCTAAGGAGAGTCAAGAACGTCAATTACCAATTGCGAACGTCGCACAAACTTAGAAGAATTCTAAATTTTGCCTAACAGAAAACGAAACTTATTAAGTTCCCTTATTCATATAGCGAGTAGTTTTTGCTGTCCATCGACAAGCGGAACATTTTTTCAAGACAACATTTAGTAGAAATTTGTTTATTTTCGATTATGGACTTCCCCTTGTGACGTGCGTAGTGCGCAGACGAACCTTCTCAGATCGAAGACTCAAACAAAACACAAGGCCCAGAAGTAAATTAAGAGTAAAAATTCGTTGAAACTTCATATAGATGCAAATATCGTCAGGAAGTGCCACCTTCACCAACAATAACAAAAAATACTTCTACACCTGCACATTTGTTGTGCCGGTACACTTATACCCCACAAGGATCCCTTAATAAATACCAGTGTTTATAATATGTTAGTTTTAAAGTGTATTATACGATATTATTAGCAGATTAACGCCCGTGAATAATTCACAAACATAATCATTTGACTTTAGGAAGAATTATATGCTCCAACTATAAACCTCGATTCCGTCTATATATATTAGCAGGTTAATTTTCGTAGAAGTCGAATTCAAGTACATTATTCATACTCATGTTAACTTCTTTACGAAATCCATAAGGAACATAAAAAATTAAAATCACAAAACCTTTGTAGTTATGTCGGTAGCAGAATTTTAAATATTAATTCTGGGCAAGAAATTATAATACCTCTTCAAGAGTTTTGTTAACAAAAAACACCGTGAAAATAATTACCAACACTAACTTCGTTAAACATTATTACACTTTTTCTACTATGTTTTCTGTTAGAAAATGACAACTAGCTCTCTTTTGTAAACTAAAAAATCCAAGAGTCTTATCAATGGTGTTGAACTGCAGCCTCGTATATAAACACTGCAATTTCCCCGTATACAGCAAAATTGTATGTCACTGTTATACCTATATTTTGATTAATATGTGTGTCACATAATTAAATTCATGTTCTTGTATGGTACAGATGTCTGAACAGTTATTACGAGATATACTGTTATTACTATGTTTTTAAAGCGCATATGTCTGTCCTGACATACGGGGTTGCAGTTCAATAACATCGTAATGTACTTACGGACACAAGTCGTTGTGTTACATAGTCAGGTATGTTTCTGCATAGCAAGCTAAATAAGGGTATACTTATGCAATGTATTAGCTGCTAGGGATGCAAACCAACGGACTTGGTTCCTGGAAGGAGCATGGTGTTGTCGACCACGAATGTTGCGCTGAAAGAACTTCAGCACGCTCGATATACATATATTGCAGTTGCTGACAGGCTGAAGGAAACAACCTTGGATAAACAGCATTAATAAAGTCCATTGATATTTATTGATGTCTCCATCGATAGCCAACGAACTGCGAATAAACGGAAGCGTTATAAGCTTTTTACAGCCTAACATACATTGCGCAAAACTGAACAATACATTCAGTTACGTCATGTTCCGCTTTATAGTTTGGTAATTAAGTGATTAACAAGTTACTTTTGATTCCTCGGAACGCTGTCGATGGACATTATGATGGTTCGATCGAACGTAATAACATGTAGAAGTTTACCTCTTTAAAACTTGATAATATTAATTTAATTGTTAAAATATTATAAAGAAACGTTATATCTAGTATGCTTATCAAAAGATGCAGAGATGTGTAAAGTATGAAGAATAATATAGATCGCAGGCTTTCGCGGCCGTTGTCTGCATTTTCTTGGCTTGTGGGTGTGAGCCGCGTCTGAAGATTGTCTTGCGACTACCTGATGATGGCAGCTGCAACGACTGCCGAAACGTCGCAAGACAATCTTCAGACGCGGCTCACACCCACAAGCCAAGAAAATATGAAGAATAATATTGCAAGTATAACATTTTTCGAGAAATTAATATTATTAAACATTTTTTAAAGTGTTACATGCCTACATAAACACAAATTACAGTTGTCTTGGCATAGTTTGCAACTCTACTGAACCAACAAAGATTGCAGGCTTTCGCGGCCATTGTCGTAATTTTCTTGGCTTTTAGGATTGAGTCGCGTCTTGTGTTGCTTCTTGGACAAGAAGCAACACAAGACGCGGCTCAATCCCAAAAGCCAAGAAAATTTCTACTGAACCAGTCAATTCAATATTTTCATGTTTAAGTCATTGCTAAAAAGTCTTAAAACAAATAATTTTCTTTGAAATCTTTGTTGTTTCCTTGTTAATTTTTTAAAAATATTTTTTGGCATTAGCCATTAATTAGCCTTCATCAAAAACATTAACATCACGTCGAAGCAAAAACAAAAGTAAATTTTTTTTCTATCACCTCCCCCTTCCCCCCTTAAGACAGTGGAATATAAGATTGTCTTGATGGCGACTGTTTTGTTTCGTAATGCGTAATTGTCAAGTGGTTGTGGGTATAGAGATGCTGACATAGAAAATTATAATATTTCATATCTTGTGCGTCCACACCGGAAAGCAACCAATCACAGCAATGTATTTTATGAGTGCCCCCCATGTTGGTTTAAACTCCAAAAATACACAAGACTAAAACAAAACTAGAAAAAGGAATGTTAATTTTAAAAACTACATTTCTACATTATTAATAATGTTTTACGCTATGCAGTTTATAGTAACTTTTTTTTTATATTTCCTATTATCTCCAAATACGATTCCACTTCACATATGTTTCAATGTCATTCGGTTGACTTTATGCAGCAAGTAATATTCCAGTTACGTAAAATAATTGACTTTGGCTAAACATAACAGTAAGATTACAATTGTGAAACAATTTTGCACAGGGCATCTGATAGTGCACACTTTCTACTGTTATGGTATACTAGCAGTGCGCCCGCCGTTTTGCTCGCATGTATTATTCATAGCAGATAATATTTGCTGTAACTGAAAACCGCTTTGTACGCCAGATTAGAGGTTCAGTCATCAAGTGTTAGAATGACCAAGCTGCTAGTCGAGCTACTCTGCAGCAAGATAAGTAGCTTTCGTTGTCCACGCGAAAAGCAGTTTCAAGTTTGCCCCTGCCACTAACACCGACTTCGCCTGCGTCTTGTTTATATTCACAGCAAAGTTGACGCGAGGTAATTACAGACTCATAAATGTAAGAGGGTAATCGAATGAAATACGCAGTTTACGAGGAACGAAGACAAATTTCCCTGGAGCACAACCATTAACGATGGTGCACACAATAACGTATTTGTTTTTCCAAACCTTCACTTGAAGTTGTGCTGTTAGGGAGTTTTGGTGGGATAATGTTTCGCTTAAGTATTAATGTATTTAGTGCCTAAATATTGAGGTTAGTGAGATGGTATATATGGACTGATGCTGTCGGGGAACTTAAGTGGATAGCGTACTGCACAGTCTAATCCATTTTTACCACATAACGTTGAAATTATTCATGAAAGCTAATTTTAAAAATAAAATATTAATTTCATTGGCTAGTTGAGGTTGTACAACACGTCTTGATAAAACTGTATAACGAAATTCCTGTATAATTTATATCTCTCTGGTCGTACAGACTTTTTAGATCTTTTCTCTTAAAGGTTTACAAACTAAGTTTTCTTCTTAATAATTTAGTTATCTTATAAAATAAAAAAATGCATACATATTTAAAGTACTTATGTTAATTATCATTCGGCCGCTAGCAACACCTTAATATCTGCACTGGGTTGATAAATATCATCACCTGATAGAAAACAAATTTTGTTCATTTTCACCCCTTCAGGTGTCGAAATTCGAAAAATCTTAATTTAACATATTAAAAATTTATATAAATATCTAATTGAAGCGAAAATCATGACGATAGCCTGTTTAGTAGAAGCAAAATCAATCATTAATTAAAAACCACATATCACTCCCCTATACAGTACTGAGAGTTTGAATTTTGAAAAACCTTAAAATTTTTTTGCGACCACTTATCTAATCATCATCCTGAATCCAAAATAAACTGATTATCTCGACGGGTTCGATATATTTCGAGAATTTTTCTTTAACACACTCCAGGTATTTTCACCTCCTAAGAGACTGAATTTCGAAAAACCCTTCAATCACATTTTAGACTACTTTAGTGGTTGGTGTCTCTTGGACGTAAAAAAAAAAACGACAATAGCATACTGGGTTCAAGTGATATTGGCGATTAATTGAAAACACATTTCATCACTTTCCACCCCTTTTCACCTCCTTCGGTGGCGAATTTCCAAAATTCGTGAAATTGCTTTCCAGATATTTGAGTAAGCATCAATCGTAAATAAAAATCACGTCGATGTATAAAAAATTAATTGGATATATATATATATAGTGAATCGAAAACACAATTTACTCTTTTTTTTTTTTTTTTTTTTGCCTCTTTGGGGCTCAGTTTGGAAAATATATTTAAACTGAATTTTTGGATATTTTCATAGCCACCAATCTAAAGCAAATATCACTTCGATTTCTCGATTGGTTCTATAGGAATAATTGAAAACACAATTTACTTTTTTTTTTTTGCCTCTTTGTGGCTCAGTTTGGAAAATATATTTAAACTGAATTTTTGGATATTTTCATAAGCATCAATCTGAAGCAAATATCACTTCGATTTCTCGATTGGTTCTATAGGAATAATCGAAAACACATTTCATGTATGTTACCGCCTTAATTAAAGAATTTCGAAACGTCTTGATGTTATGTCATAGTCATTTGCATATGTATCCAACTGAAGTAAAAATCAAGACGATAGCCAATTGCGTTCCAGAGATATTGTCGATTCATAAAAAAAAATGTTTTCTGCTTTTTACTGCTTGTGTGTTGAATTTAAAAAAAAAAATCTTAAAGCAGCTTTTTGGGTATTTACGTAAGCACCGTTTTGAAGTGAAAAAAATTCTTTATCCCTAAGGATTCGATATATACATATATAATTAATCGGAAACACGTTTAAGGTCTTTTCACCCCCTTAAATATTGAATCTCAAAAAATCCTGAAATTGGTTAACATGTATTTTTATGTGTGTCCCATTGAAGTAAAAATCACTACGATAGGTCGTCGGGCTCGACCACTATTAACGTTTCTTCGAAAATACATTTCACCTCTTTACGTCCCCTTAAAGGTTGAATTTCGGAAGAAAAAATCCCTTCTTAGTGCTCGCTAACAACCTGAGGGGAAATTACACAAAAATGTACACGATTCTAGGTCCAGTGGTTTGGGCTGTAGTTTGATATGTCAGTCAGTCAGTGTTCTCTTTTATGTATAGACATATTCTGTTCTTACGTTTTTAAATTGTGGACCAACCTTAAGCCTACCAGCCGCCTTGCACGTGGTGACTGCTAAGTGTTTGACATTATTTCCGCGCGGGTAGACGGGTTGACGCGACGTGATTCCTCAGTGCCTCATACGTAAATGCTACTATAGTCATTTGCCATTTCTAACTCATTTCGCACGTATAGTTCCCAACATGCTACTGTTTCAGAAGGGAAAATTTATGTCTCTTAATTGTTTATTTTCTGACGGCTGTCAAGTGAACTGAAACAAAATTTATTAAAATCACTTTGTAAATTATGATCCTAGAAAGGCTTTAATCTTTCCGAAAAAATTATAAATATTTTTGAATTAACTATGAGGTAAGAAGCTAAAAATGTTTTAGTAGAACCCATTTAAAAAATTAAACGGTTAATTATATATTTTTAATGCATTTTTAGCTATTAGCAACTGTGAACAAGAAAAAAACTTCCTGTAAGAAGCACAATATTACATCAAACATAAAAATAAAAACTCTTTGCGCAAAATTCTATTTGCAAGGCAATTCATTTGTACATTCATTGGTTTTACTTAGACAAACATGGCTTCAATTACATATTAACTTGTTGGATTAATAACGACAAAGTTTTCATTGAAAACTATAGTATCTAATAACACCTAAAAAATATGCCTTACTTCCCAAACGAGTATGCTACAAACATAAATGCATACATTACATGCAAGATACACATAGGCTACAGTATTAAGAGTGACGACCAAAAATAATATAGTCCTTTATGGCAAGAAAGTAACACTATTTATCCTGCATATCATCATCGACTGCAAGATACAAACCAAAGACGATATTTTTTTTTAAATTTATCAACACTTTTCAATCCTGTTTTAATTTCAATTAAACTCTTACCACTTCTAAAGTAAGACTTTTATTCGAACTATTAGTTGGTACACTATCGCACATCTCAACGCTATTTCTGCAGTGAACATTTAATACAGAAAAATTAGTTTCCTACGAACGCGGTGAAAGGAAATAAACATGTGTGTTGTTACACACACACACACACAGCTTGTTATAAGATATACTGAGTCAAATAAGTGAAAAAAAAAAAAAAACAGAAATTAAATGAGTCTACCAGTATCTTAACTAACGTTTTAATTATTAAAAAAATTATTATAAGTCTAGAAAATTTTTACTTTAATTTATAGTATGTGTATATCACTTGAAAATGAAAGTTTAATCAGAATCATAATACTGACCCTAGGGCTAGTTGTATTACATAAATTATAATTGAAGAGTTGTTTCCAGAGGAATAAAGAAATACTCGGCGGCACAGAACTGGATATGTTGAATACTGTTACAACTGGAGTGTTTTACAAACTTACATGCTGAGCTGGGAATCTCGGTGAGTGGGATGAGCGGAGTTACCTGGATGATAACTGCATTACCGATTTTCATCAGGATATTCCAGATATTTTATAAGTGATTCCTCCAGCGCTCAAGATAACGTCATGCCGCCGAGCTTCAAAATTTAAACTCTACAACTGGATTCAAAATATTAAACATCATTAAAAGAAAATACTTGAAATCATAATAAAATATTAAGAATGACAGTAAATTACAGCAAAATTAATACATAAATATTGAACAGAAACATTTAAATAACGAAACATATTTTATTAATAACTATGGATTCGAATCAAAATAAATAGATATCCAATTATTTTTAAATTAATATAGAGCATCCCAGTCTTATACTGCAGTGCAGGGCTTATGGTACGCGCTGTTGCCAGATCGCAGCTGGATTACGACGTTCGGGAAACGTACTATTTCATAATTAAGTGAACCAGAATATTATATTTTAATTTTTTAATTGATATAAAGTAATTGCTATAAGATCACATTTTAATATTACTTTAAAATTAGAAACTGTTCACACACACCAGTGATATGAATTCATTATATTAAGAGTAATGGCGGCATTTCGTAAATAATTAATTATTATCACATAGCGTACATGTTGATCATTACGCTATATAGCTACTCCGGATAAAAAGTTTTTCCATATGAGTAGCGTCTGTCTTTCTGACGACATGAATGTGGTTGGCGTAACGTTGATGATTTCCAAATCGAAGATCGTAAACCAAATGCCACTTGGAAGCTGTGAAATCTGACTGTTCAAGTCATTATTAACTTTCGCTGAAATTAAATTCAAAGTGGGAAGAATTGTATGAAACGTAAGAGTGTAAACGCTTGGCAGTTATTTCAAGTTAAGGTACGAGCCCATCATTTCCACTACTTTTGTAACACTTATTTTTTAAGCATAAACGAGGGCAGATATAAATTTTTCTTCCAGTATTGTTGGAAATATATTGCTATGATTATATCGTTCTTTAACGACAAAATAAACATAAAGTTCTAGCAGATTATATACTTAACTGAACTTTCGTAAATGCACCAGTTAGTCTAAACCATGTTTTTTTATCTTGTAAAAATTGCGAAGACGCAGTAAAACCGTGTAAAATAATTTTATGACAGATTTGTTTTTGTATTTGTTCCAGTTTAGGGTTTTTTTATTGATGTATTTATTGCATACTGTTTATCACAATTAACTATATACATAGCACAACAACTATAATACCTGTACATATTTTCAGAATATGACCTGCCTCATAGAAACAAATATACCTTGCACCGTTAAACATTCTCACGCAATACTATTCAACATATCATGCACATATTACAATATGTAAATAATACAATTAATAACTTCTGGGTGCACAAATATAAAGGCAAATCGAAGTCAACTTCATTTAAACGTTTACATTAAAATATGCATTTTTTAGAGTACTCTCTCAAATTTAGTTTTGAATTCCTTAAATTTTTTAAACTGGCGATAATCTCTATATATAAAAATTAGCTGGCCGGCTGCGGCTTTGCCCGCGTGAAATTATGTAATATAAACAGTAACTCTGGATAAAATATGTGATGAAGGCATTTAACTGCTAGCGTACTCAGTAACAGTAAACTGTAATTAAGTGTCTTAGCTCAGTGTAAAGAGCGTGCGCATTATGCTCGTATGATGTCTCAGTAATTCCCATCGCAAAGTCATGCATGGGATACGAACCCGTAACTCCACCCCTCACACATCACAAACTTTATACAATACCTGAGTGAATGTTAAAGGCATACCGTGATAATTCTTTCGTATGTAATGGCTACAGTCCTAAGAGGTTTTATTTATGGGTAGGTTGGGAAAAAGAAACGACTGTTGAATTATTTCTCCGTGATCATTCTCTTCTTTCGGGAGACTATAACATTTTACTGCTTTTCGTATACCCTTAACTTTCGAATTTCATACAAACCTGAATTCGGTTTGTAGATATTTACATAAGCTTCATTCTTATCAAAAAATCATCTCGATATCTCAACCGGTATAAGCGGTATATATGATTATTGATATTTTTAATTTTTTTAACAGCTTTCAAGGACGAATTTAAAAAAATCCTGGAATTACTTTTTTTTATATTTACATAAGATTTATTTTAAAGCAAAAACCATTTCAATATTTGCACTGGTTTAGGAGACAAGTGGGATTAATTAAATCACGTTTTATTATTTTAAGAGCTTTTAAGGACGAATTTTGAAAAATTGTGCAAATTCTTTTTAGATATTTACTTAAGTATTATTTTAAAGATAAAATCACCTCCCTAACTGAAATGGTTTAGGAGAAATTACGGATTAATGAAAAACACATTTTACGGCTTTTTACAACCTTAATTTTCGAATTTCGCAAAATTGAAAATTTTGCGAGTATGCAATTCTTTGGGCAATATTATGAAGTTAAAACATTTATGATATCATTCCTGGTTAATGAAATATCAAGGATTCTTTTAAAACACATTTCACCCGTTTTCAGCCCTTTAATCATCGAATTTCGAAAAATCCTTTCTTAGTGGGTGCCTACGGGGCAAGTGGAAGCTTCCCTCAAAATTGCATGGTTCTAGGTCCAGTGGTTTGGGCTGTGCATTGATGTGTGAGTGAGTGTGCCAGGACACTTCATTTTATACATTAAGATTATCATTTATGAATTATACTCCTGAGCAAAGCCGCGGGGAACTTCGAGTGTTGATTTATGATCTCCGTTCAGGTAGTGAGAGTGCAAATTTTTGCTATGTAGTCTTACTGAAATATTGTTACGAGTTTTTTTACGTATTGTGTGTGATACGACAACGATAATAACACTGATATTAAATTTTTTCCATGAAAGGTAAGTTTTTTATAGTGTACTAGCAGTCCCCCGCGGCTTTGCTCGCGAGTATTATTCGTAACTGATAATATTTACTTTAGTTGAAAAACCTCTTTGTACACAAAATTGGTACTTCAGTCATCACGTGTTAGAATGTCCAAGCGGCTAGTTGAACTAATTCTGCAGCAGGATAAGTAGCTATAGCTGTCCACGCGCAAAGTAGTCTTAAGTTTGTCCCTGCCACTAACAGCGACTTCGCCTGGGCCTTATTTATAAAACTGCCAATTTGACGTTGTGTGGTAACTACAGACACCTAAGGTAAGAGGTTAATCGAATGAAAAACATCTTATTTACCCTGTGCACAACCATTGGTGACAGAGCCCTCAATTATATATTTTCAAAATATTCACTTTAACTTTATTGCCATTACAAAGTTTCAGTGGGAGAAAGTTTCGCGGAAACGTATTTGGTGCCCCAAACTTGAGATTAGGGAGATGATATATCGTCGGTTTACTGCCAAAAGTGACCAAGTCAAAATTAGATAAAATGATAAAAATGCTAGGAATAATGTATATGTTGTTCACGAACAATTGCCTGAGTTCAAAGTCTATTCGTCGTTTCCTACTGTTGTGTCACAGTATAGTAACTTACCACATTTTTGTTAATTTCTACAATTTAATAGTGCTTTAAAACAAAATAACATTTATGACTTAATCACTTTTGACAATATACCGACGATATGTCAGCTGATGTTGTAGAGGTACCGAAATGGAAAGCGAACTGCAATTTTACCCCTTTTAAACGACTACATGCAAATTGCACTAATTCGATCTGCCTTGTAGTATTTGAGTGTGAGAACTGAACGTTCGCACGCTACTTTTAAGGGAATTCGAGCCCGTAACCTCCCGGAATATAGACCTGAGTAACAAACAACTGCGTCACGTAATGTTGAAATAATTCATGAAAATAAAATTTAATTTTAAAAAATAAAATATTTGTGTCCTGGGCTTATACAGGTTGTACAACACCACGTCTCTATAGGTTACTGAAACTCCTGTATATGTAATTTCTCGCTGCTCGTTCCCGCTTTTTAGATCGTCTGTCTTATGTTGACCAACTTAGTTTTATTCTTAATAATCCCGTTACATATAAATACATATAATTTTTTTAATTACTAACGTAAGCATCACTCTGACGCGATCAACACCTCAATATCGCTACTGGTTAGATAGATATCGTGGGTTGATGGAAAACAAATTTTGTGCTTTTTCATCCTTTTGGGTGTCGAATTTCGAAATATTTTACATTCACGTCTTAGACATTTGTATTAGTATCCAATTGAAGTGCAAATCGCATTGCTAGCCCGTTCAGTCGAATCAAAATCGATCAATCACTAAAAAAACACATATCACCCCTGCACAGTACTGAGAAATCGAATTTCAAAAAATCTTAAAAAGCTTTTGCGATAATTTTTGTAACCATCGTCCTAAAGCAAAAATTAATTGAGTATCTCGACGGGTTCGATAAATATCGAGGATTTTTCTCAAACACATTCAAGGTCTTTCACCACCTACGATAGTTAATTTCGAAAAACCCTTGAATCACGTTTTAGAATACTTTATTGGTGTCTCGTGGACGTGAAAAACACATTAGCCCGCTGGATCCAAGATGTATCAACGATTAATTGAAAACACATTTCACCCCTTTTCACTTCCTTAGGTGGCGAATTTCAAAAATTCCTGAAAATTCTTTGCAGGTATTTGAGTAAGCATCAATCTTAAACAAAAATCACGTCGCTATATAAAAATCTACGGGATCGATATATATCGATTGTGAATCGAAAACACATTTTACCCTTTTTTAACCGGTTTAGAGCCGAATTCAGAAAATATATTTTAATAGTACTTGGGATAATTACAAAAGCATCAATTTAAAGCAAAGAACACTTCGTTATCTCGATTGGTTCGATAGATATGGAAGGATAATCGAAAACACATTTCACATATTTTCACCCCCGTAATTAAAGAATTTCGAAATGTCTTGGAGACCTGTCATAGAGATTTGTATACGTAACATATTAAAGTAACAATCACGACGATAGCCAATTGCGTTTCAAAGATATAGACGATTCATAAAAAACACATTTTGTCCCTTTTTACTGGTTGGGGTCGAATTTCAAAAAATCCTTAAACTGCTTTTTGGACATTTACATAAGCAATATTTTGAAGTGAATACCAGCTCTTTATACCGAAAGATTCGATAGATATCGATAGTTAATCGGAAAAACATTTAAGGTCTTGTCACCCCCTTAAATGTTGAATTGCGAAAAATCCTTTAATTGGCCAATATGCATTTTACGAGTGTCCTATTAAAGTAAAAATCACGATGATAGGCCTTCGGGTTCGAAATCTTAACGATGTTCCTTCGGAAATACATTTCACCCCTTTTCACCCCCTTAGAGGTCGAATTTCGAAAAATCCCTTCTTAGTGCTCGCCTACGACCTAAGGGGAACCCCCACAAAAATTTCACGATTCTAGGTCCAGTGGTTTGGGCTGCAGTTTGATATGTCAGTCAGTCAGTCGTCAGTCAGCTTTAATTTTTATATATATAGAGATTATTTGAAACTTTAAACGTACTGCTTTATGATCTGACAGAGCAAAACTAAATTGAAAGCAACAATAAGTATAATAGTATTGATGCTTGCATGTGTTATTTTATATTGGTTAATAGCTGCATGCTTGCACTGTCATGTTGTGCTCGTGCTACTTCACTTAACAAATAAGCTACTATTATTTTAATGCTTTAGGTGTCGGGTAGTAATAAAAACCAGAAGTAATAAATAGCCTAATATACGAGATACCCATACATGTTTGTTTTTAGTAGTCACCTTAAATGTTACAACAATTTTGAGCATACCTAGGTAAGTATACAAGAAACAATCAAAAATCTTTAATTGTTGCATTAATAGGCTATTCATTACTGTAATAGGAAGTAATTTACCATTAACACAACCATTGCGTAGTTATGTATAATGCAATAACTATTGTTTTTCAAGATAAAGGCCTGAGCAAGAATCTACATACTGACCTCTGCAAAGAATTCTACGTCTCTTCATTTCGAGAACTGATGTCGAAACATAAAAATAAACCATTACTCTGCCACCACACTTTAATCGTGCACTGAAGAATGAAATGTGAAAAAACATTTCAGCACAAGGAAGCTGCAAGTAGATGGATATATTACCCAAGCTTTTGTCAAAATATAATCATGAAGTACATCGGACCAAGAACATAAAGACTGCAGATGTCATAGACAACTATTTACTGCACACTGTTTATAAAACTGAGAAGAAACTGGACCTGCACAAACCTAAAGAGAAGGTTGGAGACCATGTAAAGATATCGCGAGTGAAGGGAACATTTACGAAAGGCTACACACCAAACTGGAGCACTGAAATATTTAAAATGGTTAAGATTCTTCACTACGAACCAAGGACACACTACCTAGAAAATGGAAGGCAAGGCAATTCGAGAAGGTTTCTACGGCGAAAAAATTCAAGTTACCAAGTATCCAAACACGTATTTGGTCGACAAGGTATTGAAGAAGAAATGAAATAAGGTTATTGTGCGATGGCTGGGGTTCGATGCAAGCCACGACAGTTAGATTCGTCAAGCATACATTATGTTCAAATAAAGTGAATTATGTATGAAGGAATAAATAAATATATTTTATTAAAACAAAATTTTTGTGTTGTTATTTATTAGACAATGTTCTTTTTACTGGTAATTGTATAAGACTGCTACTGGGGAGCTTGAAAGGCAGTCTGTGATGACAGCGCACATGTACTCTGAGCGTGTTAAAACTCGAGGCGATGAGCTGGTCGGGGTAATGAGTGCAGTTTCGTCTTCTCGTCCTCGCGAGACGCTGGACTGTCCCGTGCATGGTCGCAGACCTTGTTGACTCATGCTCCGCACGCGTGTACAGACCCGTCCGATGTGCGAGGAGAGGATGCGTACAGGGAGGCTGGCAGGTGTTTACACCTCTACCAGTTCATATTATTTTGTCTAGTGAGCAGGAAGTGTTCCATGCCTTGTTAGAGGAAGACGCCGAAGCTTTTGATGATATAATGCGTCTCACAAGGAGACATACACTCTAGCACAACCACTCATTCTTATTATGCGCTACCGAAGCAGGTCGCCAGTTCGTAAATCAGCTACACCAGTGTATCCATCTCTACTATTGCTGTGGAGCGATAAAGAGGACAATGCTGCAGGGCTACTGTGCCCAGGTGTCTCCAAGGTTGAGGTTCTGTCCCTTCAGGATGAAGGCAGTGAGTACGCTCTGTGTTCTACAATGGGCTCATCCATCGTACGAACCAAGGACCTGGACGAAGTGTACAGTGATAGTGAAGAGGAAGAATAGGAGGAAGATGAGGATGCTGGGGAGGAAGTGCGGCGAGAGCCCTGTGTGCTGCAGACCCAGGTTCGGGGCCAGCATGAGGAAATCCTGGAGCTGCAGCACCAGCTACATGCTCAGCATGACATGGCGGAGATCCGCCACACCGCCACCACTCGCTTCCAGGAGTAAACTCTTCTCCTCCAGACATTGGTGGGACGAGGACTTGCCTAGCCATCTCAAAAATGTTAGTCTTCTGTGTATATAGTGTAAATATTGTGTATATAGTGTTTTATTGTGTTGCGTGTATAGTGCTTTAGTTTTTAAATATAATGTATTATTTTTATAACTTACATTGCGTGTGTTGAGAAACATTATTTCATATGCCTGTCATAACTTTTTCTTAAAAAGCATCAGATGCACCAGTCCTTGTACACTCAATCAGTATTTATATGTCACACTATTACATTATTATTAATTACTATTAAAATGTTTTTAAAATTGAAATTATTATGATTGATGGTGGTGATACAGCTCTGTGTACAATACCTACCAAGACTTGTCAGTCTAGATGCCTGGAGGCATGCATTTAAAAATTAATATTGGTGATAGGGGCGAGAGTCCTGTCTATGGTACATTAGATGTCGTCCTTAAACACTCAACGCAGTCTGGTGGAGTCGAATCAAGTGAGTAAATAAGAAACAAAAATGGCTGCCGAATATGACACCTCCATCAACACGATGTACAATGGGAAACAAGAAGAGGTCAGTGGGTGGGGAGTTAAGGGAGGAGAGGAGGAGGAATGGGAAATGAGGGTTGTAGCTGGGGAATTGATGAATGAGAGAGCAGGAGGAATGAGAGATGAGGCTTGTGGCTTGGAATCTGATGAATGAGAGAGCAGGGGGAAAGTATAAGTGGAATGAGAGAGCAGAAGAAAATGAAAAAAAGATGGCAGATTTGACATACCAAGATGGTGGATTTGGTGTATCAAGATGGCGACCAAGATTGCTGCCTACCGAAGACGATTAGGTAGAATGAGAGAGCAGGAAAAAATTACAAGTGGAATGAGAGCAGGAGAAATTACTAGTGGAATGAGAGAGCGGGAGAAAATGAAACTTTAATATGGTAGGCTCCAGGCTATGAAAATTTGTTGACTGTTGAAAATTTGCGGGAATTTAAAAGAATTAATTATGGTGGCCTCCAGAACATTTGGTGGGGGGAAAATTATTCCAAGATGACAGATGGTTTAAAAAAAAAAATTTTTAGAAAATTTTTTTAATTTTGGGAAATTTTGGAAAATTTTGAAAGTGACATAATCCAAGATGGCGACCGGAAACTATATGGCCGCCGGAATCGTGATGGCGGCGGTGACGTCATCCAAGATGGTGGGTAGTGGTACCACGGCACCACAGCCTGCATACAGCCTGTGTCCCCGGAGGAACCAAACCTATCTACTAACCGACCTACCAACGAGCAGCATGAGGAAGTAGAGTGCAGAATTTCGAGGAAGGGATCATTGGTGATGTGTAGTTGTGCTCCAAGTCAATCATTATTACATCTGACTATACACTTCGAGAACTTGGCAGTTGTGTTGGCTGACAGGGGAGTATTACTGGAGAAGTCCGTGCTCGCCTTTATACACAACTGGCTGTGCAGTTTACCTGACAACATTCAGAGAAAATGTGAGCGATTTAACTTTGGTGCTTTGCAGTTGAAGATTGGTCTTTGTTACCTTCGCCCTCTACTAACAACAAAGCTGCCTAGTTTAAAACACACTGGAACTACTTTACTGATATACAAGAATCTTCAGTTAGATAAAACACAAATAACTATCTGCTACATGAAAGGTAAGTGTATGGTGAACTTGTTAAGACTTTAGCAGGTAGGGAAAAAGGTCAAGGTCATAGGCACATATAATATGGTCACCAATATGGCTGATGTACAACAGAATGACAGAGCACAAACTTCTTGTAAGGCACAGCAATGAAGAAACCACCAGCCGCTCGCCTACATTTAGCTTCTTACATTTATATACCATTATAATATGTACAGTACACATACACACGTGATTCAGCGTAAAAAATCTCAAAATTGAAGATTTATTTTGTGTTGGAATTTTGGTGATACTGTTGTAAGTTGGTAGTAAATTGCATTTATTTATTTATTTTACGAGAGATTTTTGTTCGTTATTTTAAACAAATTATAACATTATTAACATGCTTGTACGTGTGGCTTTATTTTCACACAGGCATTGAAAATATATTATAAAGTATAATCTTTAATCAGCGTCCTGGCATGGAAGAGACTGTACACAATTCTAAGTTGATCTGTGGACACATCACACTAGTAGCTATAGGTAATCACTAGTCAGTAGTGTTCAAAAGTAGAGGTACGAATTATACAGTTACTCGACTTCAGTTTTTTCAGCAGTTCCTAAAGATAAACAAATGTTTCAACTTAGCCTACAGCATCTAATTATACTAATGTGTTGTATCATAAATATTTTCAGTGAGACTTTTATTACAGTGGTTTCCTTGCTCAGTTTACAGATATAATAAACGATGAGACGGTTTTATTATTATCTTGTCTATGCACACTGAGTAATACAGTACCCATGTTTCTGGTCATCATTACCTAACTAGTCAACATCCCCCAGCACAGAAATTGCAACCCTCACTTAGATGGAGTGTGTGGCATGCCATGAAGACTATTGTCTCGAATGACATTTCCTGAGTTGTGAAACTACACAAAAATATGTAGACCTAGTGGTAGATTTTACGAACAAGCGAGTGAGTGATTGGTTTCGTCAGCTCTGCTGAGATAGGTAGGTCCGTCCGTAAAGGCTGCAGCTGCGGTTGTCCCTACTTCGCTCTCTGCGCGTGCTGACTTGGCAACAGCGTAGAGTTATCTGCTTGTGAGCCGTCACATCATTCGTTCGAGCCGCGATACCTCCCTCCAACCCCTCCCTGACGACAGTAGCTCTATCTAGACGACGATTTCAACAATCAACGCTCTCAGAGCCGCCCGTTAATGTCACGGGTCCCCTACCTGCTGACTTGGAATAATATTTTATGTACTTTTTTCTCTCTGTAATTTACCTCGAGAAAGCGTAATTTAGTTCGAACATTTAATATTTTATTAAGTTAGTTAAGAGATATTGTTTTGATTTTTTTTTTTTTTGCGTCCTAAGATAATATTTTGACTCAGAATTTCTTCTGTTTTTGTGGAAGTGTTAGACAATTTTATAGTATTTTCTGTTTTTGAACTGTATTACTTAGTAAAATTGTATTATCAAATTTTTCTCTTTCACAAAAGCGTAGGATATATTCTTGATAAACTGCTTGACACAAATAATGATGTAATCTGTCATTGATTTGCTGTGTAGAATCATTGCAAGAGAATTATAGGTTAACTTTCAAGACATATTTAATAATATAATTTGAATAAGTGTTATGGCTCAGTAACTGAAAATACAATAATTGTCTTACCATACCTATAATCTTTAAACTGTAAAATTTATTCTAATCGAAATCTGGTTTTATTTGAAGAATATGATCTCTATTGTAAATACTATATTGATCTTGAACTGACTGTGTTAATCTAGTTACTATATGAATTAATTGCTTTTTATAAAACTAAAAATAAATATTGTTTAGAACCACATATAAGTAATGCGTTTTACGTGAACACGAATACTTTGTATGATACAGGTACGCCGAAAATCTTGCAGAACTGTCTAACATTAAATTGTATAGTTTCTCTTATATTCCACATTAGAGACGTGCAAACTTCGCACATTATTATTTTGCGAAAGGCTATAATTCACTAGCCTGTATTCTCGTACTAACACTATGACGATATTGGCTCCGAGGTTTCGTAACTTTGTGTGTCCGCTGCACAACAAGATAGAGGTCAGTTTACACTTGACCTTATATCATTGGTTGAATAACTTTCATATATTAATAACACGAGGTTTGCAGATCTCTAGTTATACTAAGCAGAGGCAAGATTATTTCGCGTATTGATTGTAGGTCAGGTTGAATGCCAATATTGGATACTTCACTACTCCTGTGATTAGACGGCACCTGTTTTAACATATCTTTGACGACTGCAAGCCAGTTATAAATAAGGAAACAAGTCGTGGTGATAACACGTGTTACGGTTAGAAGCCAGTGGATATTCGACTTTGGCCAGTGTGTGTATAGGTCTGAGAAGTCTAGACTGTTGCCAGATTAATACGCGAAATACTCGTGCCTCTACTAATAAGTTTCAGCATTGTACGGGTGCTGTATAAGTTCAGTGGCAAGTTCAAGGTTTGTGGTTTCAATAGTGCCCATATTACATCACTGCGCCACAACAAACAAGAACTATTACCAGTTCTAACTCACTAACTCACATGAGCATTTTTTCATTTATTTCGTTACCTATTGCAACTATAAGTTTTATATTTTAGTAGATAATTGTAGAGGCACATTTTACAGAATGTTTAGTTTTTGTTTATATATACACACACACATCCAGAAATAAACACATAATATGTACGCCACGTGAATCCTGGGCTAAATTAGAGACGAACATGTTAGTGGCAAAATATTGCACGATGACACCTTATTTTCACAATGTGACAGCAGTATTGTAGTTAGTCCGCTCTTGCACTCCACACATGTATTACTTATCTCACTACTACTGTTCTGACCTGCACATTATTGGTGCAAGTTTCGTCTCCAATTTAGCCCAACATTCTTTTAGTGTGTTTATTATGCATTTGTTTCTGGACATATTATAAATAAACAAATAAATATAAATATATATAATGGGTCACTCAATCTTCGTGGTGTTTGCCTCGGCTAACTTTATTTAGGCGTATGTTGTGTCTGAACCCCTTACACTAACATAGTACCTGCGACACTGATACGAACGTATAGAAAATTTTTCATTTTGTAAACCTACCGAGCAAAAACTAATTTCAACAAATTTACTACAATAATGAAAAGACAACAACATCCAAAGCTACGGTTTCCACTAAACAAGTTTTACTGAGAAAAGTAAACATAACGGATAATATTTAACCAGCAAACAAGCCAAAACAACTGACACTCACCATGGAAATAATGAATATTTGTAAAATTAAAATGAGAACAAATTGAAGATGACATACTTAGTTATTGTGTAGAAAATTATAAGAATGAGAGCTTACCTTCGTGAGTAGCGGATTAACTTGACTGTGAACAACTTATGTTTCTTCTTATCTCAAGTAAATAATTACTAGTATAAAAAATTTCTTGGTAGAACACGATGTACTTTTTCCATGGGTATAGTTCAGCAAGCAATACAAAAGCTGTTTCCACACGTATAAAATTATTAAATATAAGAGTCTTTTGTTAGAACTGTTATAAAGAGCTACTAATGAAAATTAAGAACTCACATGCTTCAAATGCGTCGCAGTGTGTTTGTAACGAGTTTTTTTCTATGAAACTATTCCACGTGTGCCCATTGTGCCAACGTACGAAAAGAAAACACACTTCAGAGAAGATCGACACGTCACTTTTAAGACACCATACTGATTTTAAAAAAACGCTGTTTCTAAGCCCTCCGACATATTTTAAATCGGCCTTTTCAGTTTGCCGTACTTCAAAATGAATTGACCGGATGTATGTGAAACTCAGATTGTGACCTTCACTGAACTTTGCTACAGACTTCACTTGACATGAACTGGCGTCAATGCTATCTTTCAAGTTCAGTGACATTCAATGAACTTCTCTCGAGCAGGTCTGTGACATGTACCGGGACTGAACTCTTCTCAAATCCTCGTCTTCTTAAACTATCGTTGCCTAGGCTGTTTAAGCACGACAACTCGCATGCTATAAGAAGATATAAGTGTTAACCATGACCTAGGCGACACATCTCTTCTAAGCCCTGATATATATATTGAATATCCCCGTATTCTCCGACCCCTGCTACATCGCAACTTCAACAATTAATATACGCGAAAAGCTTTCTCACACAGGCTGCCTTATGTACTCTGTGGCATAACTGTCAAGAAACTATAGCGTTACAAGTGAATACGGCAACTAACAAAATTACATACATATTTTTCTTCTAGCTCGTACTAAACATTCCAAATCAAAACATTTTTACTTCACGGTAAAAATGCTGATCTATAATTCGTTTTGCAAATTTATTATAGTTAAGTTCTTCAAAATTTAAAAGCTAGGATAAGTAACCACAATACTTCGTTAGCACATTAGTAAGCATAATATCAGGAAAATAAACCAATTAATGATTATTACATTGCACATCTCATGTAGAGTTCTTTGGATGCGAAGAAAATAATAATAACGAAAATATAACTGTCATAAAATTAACCAATTAACAACTATGTAGTAGATGCTACTACGTGTATATATATATATATATATATATATATATATATATATATATATATATATATATATATATATATATATATATATATATCCTAAAGTATCCCATCTAATATCCTATAATATTCCATATAATATCCTACAATATCCCATTATGCTTCACCTAAATTACACGGCTGACTACCGAGGTGGTTAACTTCACCGCCTCGTTATGTAGCAAAGGTTACCAGGCGACACAGAGAGAGAGAGAGAGAGAGAGGTACTTCCCTCTTGTTACGTATTAATTGTAGTGAGAGCGTGTAATAGTATCACATTGTTACTGGCAGTTTCACACGTTAGTAGATTAGCGCGTAGATACAACAGCAGTTAGTTCCCTGGCAACGTTAATTGCGGCAGAAGAGTACGCGATAATGGGTAGACAAAAGACTTTTAGCAAAAACGTTTATGTAACGAACAATTTCGTAGCTGACTTATTACAGTGTATCATGTAACGCTACGGAGCATGCATAGGAAATTCAATGGTTCAAAGAATTCATATATATTACTCATTAAATTACCAGAAAGTTAAAAAAAATATTAGATACTGTTTTCTTATAAATGCTCGTGGAAACAACAACACTATTAATATTATGTGATTAAATCAATAATTTACATTTGTAAATATTGTTAAAATTATAATTATTGTTGACATACCTGTCTCTGAACTGTGTATTACCACAAATACACACAAACTTATAATATTATAGTGATGATGATTATGTGACTTACTGAGTGTCGGTGACTAAGGTGAGTTGAGAAGGGATTAATTTGTAAGATAATTTCTATTTGCATGAGATACCTTTTCTTACCACAATGTAGATGCTTGTAGGTTCGTCATAAAAACATAGGCACCACATCTCAATTGATAGAGCAGTTTATTGAAGAAAAATTTAAATAAAAAAAAATTATAATTCTAAAAATCTCTCACCCTCGGTCAAACACTTAGTTTAGACACAATTTACTATAAAGTAGAAAATATCTTGAGTTTGGTTAAAGTTGATTCTAGGTTCTATTAAAATTCCTCGGCTAGGGATAAAATTAAAATTTAAGTTCAAGTATGTATGTTTGCTCAGTCGGTTTACACGATATTCTGACACAGGACCTCTGGGTTTGAGCTTGTTGGCAAAAATTAGGCACACCAAACTCACTTAAAATTAGTAGACGAAAAATTGTATGAAATAAATTTTGATTTGAATATCCAAGTCAATATTGGAATGGTCGGCCTTGTACACGAGATGGATAAGCGTGGGGACGCTACAGGCATACATATTCAACATGGCTATCCTTACAATGTAGGCTGAAGGTCTCGTCGTCTTCATGACACTTCAAAAATTAGCCTAATTACGTTACTGATGACGGGCCTATTCTCAAAATGGCCTAAAACTGACGGACATTCTGTCCTCTATCTACTGAGTTCCCAAGCCTAACCTTAGGTTGACGGCAGAAATGAAAATGTTCCATTTTCTCCTGGGCCGATTCTGCCGCATGCTTCACCTAGCAAAGTTCAGGGAACTCTCTCTGCTCTGTACAAAAAAGCATATAATCTATGTTCTTCTCCAAATTGAAAGCCGTTGCCTTGGCAACCAATCAACAAAAGAGGTATAAAACCTGCAATCTGCTCAGAGAAACCTCTCTGGAGCAGATAATTACTCTATACTTAGTAAGTTAAACAATACTTATACTATGTACAATCATATGGTAGTAAAACATTTTAAACAAGTATTTCAAATTTACATTAAAAATTATTTAGCAGATGTTAGAATTAATTCAGAAAATATTTAAATAAACAATTATGCAAAACTTTGATAGTATTAACATATTCATAAAATATTTGCGATACTTTCAAAGAAGAAAAGTTATAAGATTGTTTTCAGTATTTCCATAACAATATTAAATAGCTTTTAGATAATTTAATGTCTATTACAAATAACTAGGAATGAGAGATTTTCTTAATCTAACACAAACAATAATAACATTAAATTAATTAAGTTGAACAAAAATTACTATAGTAAGGTGGGAACTGTCAAAACACTAAAAATTCTTATGCTTCCTATAAAAGCAAAGTCTTTCTCAGTTAGTTATATCATTAAACATAAATAAACTTTAAAACCTGTGACGATCTCGTTACAAACTCATATACACATAAATGCGAATAATATGTATAGACTCTTCGCATCGCTTGGATATTAATGAATTTTGATAAGCTTCCAAATACGTTGCCATCCTAGTCTACTTAATCTGAATATTTTTAATTAGACTGTTCTTAAATTGGAAATTGTGTAAGTGAATTGTGGTTTAGTATTATTAATTAGAATCGCTTTCGGTTAGAGTATTTACAAAATTGATTTCAACACATCGAATGATTTAAGCGAAAAAAAAAACGAAAACATTGGAAATACAATTTAATAACAGTGTTTAAAAATAATTTAGTTAAATATTTCCCTTGGCACTTAACGAAGAAACGAAATAACATTCAGAATATTAGGTCTATCATTGAAGTTCATAAGTTGTGCCTTTAACAGACAGTTCTGCGGACTAATGGCTTATGGTTAAATTGTGCAGCCTGAAGACCTCCTTGAATTAAGTATGTGTGTATTCCATATTTCGCATGTTGTCTAGCTTTGCCAAGAGCACTCGCCTTCCAACAAGGCGATCCGGGTTCGATTCCCGGCGAGGTCGGTCCCCGAAATTTCGCATGTGGAATCGTGCCGGACAGTGACATTTGTCAACGGGTTTAATTCAGGGATCTCCCGTTTCTTCCCGCTCCTTCATTCCACGACCGCTTCATGACTCTGCCCCTTCATTCCGGCGCTGTGCCATTCTCACCTCATGTCAGCCCTCACCTGCGCTATAAGACCTCGATGTTGAGCGCGGACCAAAATATCTCACTCACTTGTCTTATTTTCTGTCTTTGTGTCTGCATTTTGCTACGTTTGTGTTAATGTACCGTAGTAAATTATGATTACATTGTACTTATAAACAAATGTTGATTTATACGACAGACATGTTATGAAATATATTTTTTTTCTCCAGAAATTAGCACGCTACGTTGTAAGTTAACAAACCTAATTCAAGGTTATCAAAACGTTATCTCTTAAGTTTAGTCAAGTGACCAGTGTGTGTACTAAAATAACTAATAGAAACATAGTTATAAGCTTCATCGCTATATACACTGTAGAATCTATAAAATATTGAAATTCAAAATAGTCTCCAACGAATTGTATTATCTTTATCATACACGTGTGATGCAATTTGGGACACGTATAAACACAGGGCAGATCACAGACGTTCTGTGTTTTAGCTGTATAGCTCTAACAACGCCTCTTGAAGACAGAAACAATGATTCAAATATACAATAGTTAAGAGATGATTGTATATCGCGAAAATAGTTTGGGTAAACATACCCTTGACATGGCTGTAGTAGATTGAAACATGTATGACTCGGTGATATACGACATAACTGTCTACAGACGACAACTGGCATCAAATATTACAATAGCGGACTTTTTAATGGCTCAGTCAAATACGGCGACAACTTCGCTTACAAGCGAAAGCCAGTATGTTTCGCTAAGATGAACGTATGTTAAAATCCAGTAAACAGTCCGATAAATCTTCATTAGAGACGATGGTTTATCGCGGGAAAGCTTGACTGTTTGCTGGATTTCAATACACGTTCAGCTGACCAGAAGATAATTGTCTTTAGCTGGTATGTACTTGAGCCATTATCGTATTTGACTGAGCCAATAAGTATCCCGATATTGTAATATTTGATGCCTGTTATTGGTAGAGACAGGAAATATTCGCGGGTTCACTGACATGTAGGCTAGCTTCCAAGAATATATGTGAAATCTTGCAGACAGCAGATGTTTATTAGCTGCTCGCTGACAGTGAAATGGGCTTGCATTTAGTTATAGTTATATTATTGGTTCAGCTACTTCCAAGAAGTGTTGAGTAAGGCAAGAACCAATTATGAACGTGATACAGACGTATAGTTGCTGTAACTCTAGCTTGTGTCTAAAAGAAAACGCGAAATTTTCAGGCCTCTAGTTATTAGTCTGCTGACAACTACATTGAGTCTGACGTATATCACCGAATCATACATGTTGCAAGAAACTACAGTGTCTTCAAGGGTATATTGGAACAAAATATTATCGCGATATACAATCACCTCTAATCATCATGTCTAACAATAGCCAATCCAATATTGATACAGAACCTTCAGTGATATACACAGCACATTGCAGCCTAGCAAATCGTAAATTGTTCCCGCTAATCCCCAGTGTCTACTGTCATCACTGTAAAGCTAGCCACACGGACGCTGTGGTGAACTAACCGTCCAGAAAACTAGGAGCCGTGATTGAACGCACGACTAGGCCCGGACTAACGGTCTCGTGGTTTGAACCAGCTGGACGCCAATCAACATACTGGGACACAGCCGCGGAAACGGAACGTTACAGATGGTGACTTACCCAGGGCCATCGTCACACCGACCATCTCCGCTTCCTGTCTTGCCAACACCGACTTTTTATCACTCCCGTCGAGACGCTATAACCTGTTTACAACCTAACAGAAAGTAAAGCCCGTCCTACAATCGCACGGATGATAGAAGTAAGAACGTAGGACAGTCCGAGTATATTCTAAAATGGCATGATCGCGGAAGAGAAGACTACCTCGACCTTAGAGTGGAGATGGAGAACTCCCAACTCTGTAGTTTTCGTCAACCCGTGTAGCCACTAGAAATCGAGCATATGTTACCTACGTACTAGCCACCATTTTTATAACCACAAAATTTGGAAAACTAATAATAAACCCAAAAAAAAATTGATGTTTTAACGTTAATAATTTTGGTTTTCTATTGTTATAAATATTTAACATTGTATATATTCATGCCACAAAATTTTCTCAATACGTAATTATTTTATCAAAAACATAATTCCACGATTATTTTCATGGCCTTGATAGGTATCCATATAGCCGAAAATACAAGAAGCTACGATTTGTTACGTTTCCGTGTGGATTGTAGACTGAACTTAGGTTAATTCTACTACAGGTTAGAAAGATAAATGATAACAGTTTGGCTCAGGGAAAGTTTCTGCCGCTTGAGCGCTGGAATCGGCAAGAGGTGTAAAGCTTTCATGAATTTTAGGTTACATTAAGTTGATAATTTAAGACGCGAAATTGGTTTATTTTCACTTAAAAATTAAGTGAAATGACTTCCGCAATTTCAAAGCCTATTTAAATTGAATTTTACTACGATTTCTTATTTTTCTGGTCCCTTAGTGATAGCAACTGAACTAGCGGCAGAAATTTTCCCGGTGCCAATCTCTTCCGCAAGAAAACACATTTTCTTCCCAACATGAAGTAGTATAATTAATCTTAACTTAACAGACGGGAGTTGATGCGTATATTCGCACGGTTCAGTCGTCTGCGACCGTCATCGTACGATTCAGTGTCGTAATTAAATTCGCTCTGCAGTTCTGTGGGAACTCTACCGTGCTCTAGATCTCTTGCTTTTCCGTTCAGTGGCCACTTAGGTCACACCGAGATTGTATTTTGATGGCCAGGCTGACGTAGGCAACTAGGCTGCGAGAAGGTTCTGGCAGAAATCAGTTTAGTTACATACTACCCAGTATCTTGACTAGACATTGTATCAAATTAATAACAATAACATTAATCATTTCTAAAATATTAACACTAAACACAGTGTTCCTCTCATATTGCAACTTTCGTACCAGAAATCTAAAATAAAAATAAAATAAAAAATACTAAAATTGGAGAAATTCTCCGAACGACAGAGCTATTAAAATTATGTCCGCTTCTAGTCTGTACGGAAGTTTAAACAGAATGTCCATGGACGGCCGTATGAAAAGCAATGCACCAAATCCTACGTATAACGTGGCAACATAACAAGGAGTAGGTCCTCTCTGGTGCTTCAAATAAAGGTATTATCTTATCCCTGTTACGTCGAGTAAACGTAGAATCATGTATGGGCTGCTCGGCATTTGAACCTGCGCCCATAATATGATGGTCAGAAGAACAGTAGTAGTTAGATAAGTAAGACCTTTATGTAACGCAAGAGGGGACTTTTCCATACTGATTTTTCCAATTTGGGCACATAAAATGTCATAGAACGTAATGCCACTAACATGTCTGTCTACAATGCAGGCCAGGGTTAGGTAGAGTGATTCTCATGCGACCGTCTGAGGACATCAGGTATGTTTGTTACTTAACTGGTTGGGAGGACCTCACGAAGAACTAAGTATGTTGTGAACGAACGGCCTGAGCTGCAGCTGGCACTAGAGGGATCAGTTGTTGCGGCGAATATCTACCATGTACACAGCTGCCATGTGACTGTATCTCGCCACCGACAAACTAAAACTGACTAAGTCATTGGTAGTAATCGTTTTGTTGATCCAGAAAGCCATGGTTCGAGCGTTTTCGAACCTTGGAGTTTTAATAGTAGGCCCTATATTCATACAAATATACAAAATGTAAGAAGTCTACAAATATATAGCTTTACAGAATTATTTTCATTACAAAACTCTAAATTAATAGCGGTTAAACATACACGCATCGACTTTAGGTAACTAGTCATTTAGCAGTGAAATTCACGCATGAAAATATTGTTTTGTCTTCTTGTTTATACTACATTGCGGTAATTATTTTTTAAGCTTAAACAAGATGTAAACAAGATATCAAAAATGTCTTTGACAGTTTTGTTTTAAATGAGTTTTGCCGTTAGATATTTTTATGAACAATAAATTGTGATAGTAGGCTATAAGTCGTAAGTAATTGTTTAAGTGTCAATTAGTTACGGGTAACTTACAAACAGCAAAAACTAACTGACTAACTCGAATGAAATAATTTGCACTAAACTTTGGCAGTGTAATTCGTATGCTAAAAAATTAAAAATTACACTGTAAAATTCCAAGAATTTAAAATAAATTCTAAAAAAAAAAACTAGAACTTTCTTCATTTATGGCAATTTAAAAAAAAATTCAAAAAACCTTGTTTTGTATTTTTTTTAATCGTTTAGCGTAATGACTTACTTTACTAAGTCACTTGATTGTTATTATTTCTATATTCCCGTAGCTTGCAAATCTTGGGAAAACTATGAGAGCTTAAAGTGTTTTACAAGTGGAAAATATAGTCTTAAGTAACGTCTGTAAAACTAACACTATTCCGTACAAATATAAAGTTATGCATTTTTTCCACGTGAACGCCCTTAAGATGAATTTTTTGGGTTGTAAATGTGCGAAGGGCAGTACAGCCGAACTACCTTAGAGCATGGATAACTAGTGATAGTTTGGTGCCTTTGTTGTGAAACCAACATCGAGCGATAGGCAAAATATACGAAAACCGCTACAAAATAATTTATGTTGCCACATCCATTTGTAAAGACCTTGACAAATGAAATTTATAGACTACTGAATCTTTTACAATCAATACACAACACATTTATTTTTATTCATTCTTTAAATTACTGGAAAACGAAAATGCCAAGACAATGTAAACAGAACATATAAACGAACTCTTATTTTACACGAAAATGAACGAGAATCGATGGATGCTGGTAATGTGCGACAGCGAATGATTCTGCATATGTTTCTTTAAAGGTGACTGATTTTTAAATACGATATTCTCACCCCTATGTAGTAATAAATTAGAAACTTGTTTCGCTCGGTGCCCATCAACAGCTGATTAGATCTAGGAATCACTTCACAGCATGGAGAAGGATAGGCAATCAGCTCTATAGTTGTTATCTATGCTCTAAGCGAATTACACCAGTGCAGAACCCTCGTTTGAAGTAAGTTCATGATCACCAAAACAATCTTGCAAAATTTCGAGTTGGACGTATCAAATTTTCGCTTAGTTTAAATTTAAAAATGCACAGCTAGCTCTCAGTTTCTTCGAGCTTGAGACAATAGGGTCTTCGTAGGTGGCATTTGTAGAAGTTCGACTCAAACAACTAATAATTTAAATAGTCGTGATATTAAAACACTTTCATGACAGATTTTCTCATGGATTAATTCACTAAACGTCGGATCGGACTGTACGCTGGCTGAGGCATGTAACAGCAATATTACAGGATTTGCTCGTAGTTCGCCAACTGCTGAACCACGAAGACGACGCTGAATATTCTCCTGCGCGGCGATTATACGCCCTTCCTTCGGAAATGAACACTGGCGTCGTGGAATCTCAGAATTGTCTCCCTTGAGCAATAGCGCAGATCGACACGTCTAAAAAACTCTTTTTCGGCTCCCCAAAAGCTTCTTTTTTTTCCTTTATTCAAATTTTCACCTTCAAAACCTATTTTGTTTCCTTAGAGCTCACCAAGAGCCAGCCCTTCCCCAAGGAATGTATAATTGTATTTATCGATTTTTATAACTGACGTAGTGTTAAAACGTTTATGCCCTTCCTTTGTCAAACCGTAACAAATATTAAAGTTTTGCAACAATTCCAGCAAACACATTAAAGTTACTTGCATAAAAAATTATGTTACACACAAACAATAAAATTATGTGGCTTACCTCTATAACAGCTTGGGGTGTATAATACTATAAACCATACTTTAAAGAATTTATACAAAAATAGCAATGTTTATGTCTTAAAGTTACCTTTCTGTAACATGTGCAAAATCTTTATATGTTAGAGTTAAAAAAAATGATCGTGTACACTAGAGCCATGTTTATAGCACTTTCATGTGGCAATCACATATTTCATACTTAAGATGATTGACGGCAACCTACGTGCGGTATCAGAAACTTAGTAGCAGTGGCGAGAGTAGTCGTCTTATAAGGCAAGTTACAGTAGATCTGACTATACACTTTGAGAACTTGACATTAATATGCCGTCTGGTTACACCCAACAATTCTACAGATCGAGATGCATTATTAGAGAATTCATTCCTTGCTGCTAGTACGTGAGACAGAGAGCGAGACAGCTGGTGAGGGGTGACGTGAGGTGTGTATGTAGCAGCGCAGGAATGAAAGGGCCAGGGAAAAGGAAGGTCCCCGAGAAAACCCGCCAATCAAAATCATCTTCTGGCACGATTCCCGCATACGAATATCCAGGGACCAACCCCGTCGGAAATCGAACCTGTATCACCTTGGTAGGAGGCGAATGGTCTGACCACTCGGCCACCGCGGCCCCTGCCGGTACGTCATTGGCAGAGAGGTGTATCTGTCCCTAACAATCTAACATTTCACACTCAACTCAGAGTTATGTATGGTCATTGATTAGCAGCGCATGTATTGGAACTCTCCAGTCTTCGCCTCTGCTTGATATCTACTGTAGTTGTCAAGCTATGTAGAGATTTGGTTTTGCAGTACATACACGTTTTATCGGCTCGCGTACTCTTAACTCGCTTCAAGAAAATTCTTCGCTTCACAGCTATAACCTCACAGGAGAAACCAATAACGTAATAATCTCGTTTTTAATGGCAATTCACACCATTTGTAACAAAATGTGTATTAGTAGTTATGCAAGTAGGCAAATACTCTCACTAATTCTCTAAAGTTTTCGCTGGGTTCGCAATTTCGTACTAAAGTTGCAAGGTATGTATTTTTGTTTGTAGATTATGCTGAGAAGTATTTGGATACACGATACTTCACATGTTTCATCCTTGTGAATGAAATTATGTGTGAAACGTCACATTATCATAAAATAACTATTCTACTGACCCTCAATTGACACTATATAGCTTTAAAACATGTGTTTCAAACAATGACCACTTCATCCTCTCACCGAAATGGCTGAAATACACAATCAACAGGGACCGTGAATTTTCATAAAAGATAAAAGATTTCGCACCACCTTTGTTTCAGTGACCTACATGCACACCAGCAACTGTGATTCAAGGTCAGTGACTGTTTTAAACTCTCAGGTTTTTGGAGTTGTACCCGCTTATCACAGACGTGTGGTGTAGCGTAGCTTTGTTCTGATTGGCCCAGTCAAATAAGTGGCCCCTGTACACAAAGAGCCGCAGCCAATAAACACAAGGCAGAGCTGCTGACGTGCACACTATATATTCAAACAAAGCAGTGCAAAAACATTTCTCGTGGAAATCGGGTTTCTCTATCTATCAACGATCATTAGAGGTACGTCAGTTTCGCGGATTCATCTGGCAGTAGCCTAGATTGCTCAGTCCTGTACGCGCTCTGGACACAGTCGATTATTCATTGGTTTATAACATTACAAGTGATAGCTCTATGAATCATTTCCTTATTTACTACTGGCTTGCAGTAGTCAAATTCGTTTCGTGACAGCCGCCAGCTAATCACACACGTGATTATGAAGTATATATTTTTGGCGTTCAACCTGACCTGGAATGTATTTGCGAAATTGACGTACCTTTAACGATCATTAGAGCCCCGGAAATTTCGCGGATTCAACTGAGGAGAGGTTAGATTTCTAAGTCATGTACATCTTGGAAACTATTTCGATCGAGTCATTGTTTAATAAACGTGACCTTGCGGACTCCGAACCAATGGCGGACATGCGTAAAAACGCTCACGGACTCCTGCGCTACATCGTCAAATGTTCAAATGCTCACTCACTGGAGCAGCAGCCAATGAAAAAATATAGCTGAGGACAGTGTGTACACAGAACTGTGGAGTCTAGCCGGCTGGGCGTTGAACCCGCGAAATATCCGGGCCTCTAACGATCATTCATAAAATGTGTATCACTGCGGCACCGCCTGCAACAGCTGCAATCTGTACGTCTCTTACAGCTTTCTTGGTTGCCTAAGGACAGGCGCTCCGTGACGATTGTTACTGTACGTTTCTCTATGTGAATGGGTTATTGTGAAATTATTATTAAATACTTTACGTGTGGTTCAGAATAAATGTCTTCTATGTGTATGAATATAATAATGACGATGATTTGTTTCTTCGGCAAAATCTTGGAGAGATATTTGTGAGTACTTAACACTAGTACCTTTAAAAACACTTGTTAGAAGTATGTAAAGTATGAATCAACTACACAATTTCAGCTATGGATAATGGACGCGTCCTGAAGAAACTCGCCAATCAACGGCAAATTGCGCCAGGTTTTCTCACTGGGAATAGAAAAGAGATTGTTGAGAATTTAACATATTAGTCTGACTACAACACTGCCGATGTACAAGAAAATTATTGGAACCGTCAACATTATTTTGCTCCATATTTCGTGACGTTTAACGTTTTGCAGTTAAACATTATAGCTGTAATAAAACTATGGTAAAGTTAGTGTAATGTGATGACCTTGAAAGCGTTTATTTTTCGAAAAAAAAATTGTACCTGCGTTTCTAAATCTAGAACTACGTTTGTTAGAATGTGGGAAACACGCACAGCACTCGGAACAATACAGAAACCGCACTGTATGTTCTACAGTAATAGCAAGCATACACACATGTGCGCTTCTACGTAAATAAGAAGAGTGTTATGAAGTCTAACTGTAATAGCAATTACTATAGTTATTCACAAGCACATTTAAGTGGTGCCTTATCCGTATTGTAAGGAGTGAATAATTATATTTTCTGTTTGTTCCACTGTGCTTGTGATAATAAGACACGAGGATACGTAATCTAAGTAAGTAGTCCATTCCGAAGTGCCTGGCATCTCCAGCCTAGCACATCGAGTCTGGTGTGACTTTCCAACTTAAGGCCTCGCACTTTAGTTTTGCAGTGGTTTCGAAATTATTTTTTAAACGAAAATTAATGCATGCATCAAAAATTCATTCGGGCAGATTTAACACTTCTAAATTTTTCTGTTGCAATACACCAAACAGATTTTTAGATTTTTGCCCCTGAAATAGCACATACTTTGTTGTCAAAATGAGCCAAAATGAAGCAAAATAATTTTTTTGCTAGCAACGGTACATTATTTTAAAAATCGCTCTGGCAAAATTGTGTATCGTATGACTGTACACAGTCTCAAATTTTTTCAAAACTTTTCGTTAAAAACTATTTTAGTTATTTACAATTGTTTGAAATAAATGAAAGATCATGGCTTTAATATATTATTTAGTACTTTGTTTTGAATTTCCTGGAAGGGTTGCGACTTAAGTAAGCAAACTTAAGTTTCAATAGTATTGTATTAGATTTTTAGAGTTTTTTTTCCAATGATACGTTTTATAACAGTGACATGAATTCTTACTTTACAACGTAAATGAATGTGAAAATCCCACTTATTCCTCTAAAACATTTTTAATGAATGCGAAAAGTGTTTCAATGGGCGCAGATATTCGTGCATGATTACATTAGCCTTCTGTGACTTGCCTTCTGTATTTTCCAGTGATATTTTAACTGCAGTTGTACTTGATCAGTTTTTAAATATATTTTTGGCAATTGTTTATTACCACTAATTCGAACACAGTATGTTAGTAAACTAATTGTTCCTAATATAAAGCGTGTAAGGAAACTAAACGCCTAAATTCAAAAGAGGGTAGAGAGAAACTCGCCCCTCACTCACAGAATAGTTGTCATGTACCTGGATCTGGGTGATATGTTGGAAACAAAGCACATCTGAGGACTTGAAGAGGCCACTGCTGCCAACCACGTTGCAGGAGGTCACGAAGTAGTCCTCTGGGACCGCCCCTAGACCAGACATCCGGCGTTATTGTTCATTACCAGCCTCCTAATTATGTACTTCTCGATTCGTCATGTCCGACTAGCAGCGTGGGATATCTCTGATATTTGCGAGGAGCTTTCTTGCGCCGTGTGCAGACTCACTGCCGGAGATATCATTCTTGCAGCTGTCACTCCTCGCCTCACCAAGCACACGTGAATACATCTTGAGGGGACCGCCTTGTGAAGAGTGTGTTTGTGTGAGGCGAGAGTCGACGAGGCGCAACGACCGAAGCCGGCTGGCACATTTATTTGAAATATCACCTCTTCGCCAAAATCGTAAACGAGTGCACAGTGTTCGCACCGTAACGTTTGCGACCGTATATGTAGCATAGTTCAGTGTCGTTGCGGTTCTCGTTTTCGTACGAATCCGGTACATAAATATTGAGAGACAACTGTCCGAAAAAGCCGATTTTAGCCATGTTTGAAGGCTTTAAAATAATGCTTCCAATGTCGTCCAGTCATAAAAGTCAAATTCTCAAGTAGACTGAAGTGTGTTTTATTTTCGTTGATAAGCATTATGGACGCGAGTTTACTGGGCTCTAAGAAAATAAACGTATCTCCGAACACGCTGCCCGCAGTTAAGTGCCAGTCAGGCAGTCGCCTTAAGGCGCTCACCTGGTGGCCGTATGTTGTTGGAGTGAGGCACGGCTTCAAGGGCGATGTTGACCGGCTCATCTGGTGCGATATCGCCTCTACTGTAAGACACTGAAACGGCGTATCGTAGAACACTCGCTTGACTGACACTTTCAGTGGCGATCCCGTCTATTTATTGGTGAAAAGTTACAAGTTACATCCAGTGCATGCTTCTACGGTAGTATAACATTAATTCAGTGAGTAGATTTCAGGCATAACATGTTGAAGAATCTGTTTTTATCCATTTTGAGGGGCTCCAAAATATTTTTCTAATTATCTAGATGCTTTGAAGAGACCCTTCAGTCATTTTTTGAAGTGTATTTCCTTTTCGTGCATTGACACAATGGGTATTATGTGGAATAGTTTCGTGAAAAAAAAAACATATTTTCGAACACGCTGCAACATATTCTAAGTGAATGGTAGGCGGCGCCCTTAAGGGTACCGCCTATCTCAGAGCACTGGTGATAACAAGACTACGGATACAGGACTAAATGTTAAATTTTATTGAATGGTCTCGTAATCCGACATTTTTGTGTGTCCCATATTGTTATAGGATCTTTAGGCTGTTTTTATCGATACCCTGAAAACTATGAGCATTGATAACCGAGCAGTGGTGAAACATTCGCCTCGCATTCGGGAGGACTCTGGTTCGAACCCCGGCTCCGACCATCCTGATGTCGGTTTTCCAGGGTTTTCCGAGATCACTCCAGGCGAATGCTGGGATGGTTCCTTCAACAGGTCCTGGCCAAGCCTTCCCTCCCCTCCCCTCCCCCACCCCGTGTTCCTCTACCTAGGCCTTATGTCGGTCGAGGTACGCATTAAACGTCCAAATAAAATAAAAATAAGTATTTTCTTGCCCAAAATACTCGGAAACGCTCCCCCTACAACAATTGTAGTTCTCTGCCGACCAAATTGCAGCTACCCAAGTTAAATGAAGAAGTTACCGATCTCGAACAAGGCATTTTTATTTCTTGTTTGGTCCTCGCATTCGGAGGATTGTGTCTCGTACAAACAAGGGTGTTACCTCACTCCCTATATTAACCACTCCATATTGTAACACAGTTTCACGCTTACAAGCTGGTCGTCTGACGCTACGGTGTAAAGCTCCGGGATGTAATGTGTGTGTGTAGACGCTAATACGCAGCTCAGCACCTGGCACGAGTTGTGAGATAATCGCTCGCATGGCGTAGCTGAGCGGGGCCTAGCGTAGCATAGCATCGCCTGCTGTGTGAACAGTTTCATTTATAAATATGTCTTGCGATTTAAAAGCGCAGCATCGCTCGGCATAGCATAGCGTAGTAGAGCACAGCTTTGTGTCCGAATTCACCTTTAGGGTTTGATTTAGTCAAATAAATATTTCGTTCTTGGCATACAACTTTCACCTCTCTTCCGTAATCACGACTTCACTTTTCCCATCTAACGCATTACATGGTGAGAATAAACATTGCTATTTTCCTTTAATGCATTTCGAGAACACTTTCATGTAAAATCGATATAACTAGGGCCCGGTAGTTTTCGCGAAAATATTTTTGCCCCACTTTGTTTCAGTGCCTTACGTGCACACCTGCACCTCTGCTGTGTGGTCAGTGATTGGATGTCGTATCATATAACGTCTGGAGGTTAAACCCGCAAATCACAGACGTGTTGTGTCACAGTTATCCATGTACTGATTGTCACAGTCGAATGAACAATAACTCTGCACAAAAAACACTCTAACAATATCCATGAAGTTGAGCTGCAGGTGTGCACGTAAGACACTGAAACAAAGTGGGGCAAAAATATTTTCGCGAAAACTACTGGGCCCTAGATATAACACATACGAAGAAGTCTATTGGCGGATTTCGTTTGTGGGAATCGTGCTAGGCGATGTCGTTATTTGAAGGTTTTTTTATGAAGTTACGTTCGTCTCCTTCTCCTTCCACTCTCTCCTGAAAGTGATCTAAAGCTTCCAGTAGATGTGGCAAGAGTTGTGAACAGTAGTAGTCAGGTCTGGAGTTGTACTGGATTTCCAAACACACTGAAATGAACGACGAGAATGAAAATTTAATGTAGACTTTCAAATACAAAGCAGAATTGTGAACTTGCTTCAGGGGTCTAGAAACAATGTCGCAAAAGGTAAATTACTTGAAAATGTGTGAAATAATACGTAAGTGATTGTTATTATTGATTGGAGATTATAGGAAAGGAACGATTTTTTTATTCTAAACGTGTATAGGTGACCCTTGTTGTTGCTAGTTTGGTGTATATATTAAGTTTTGTAGGTTAGTTCAGGAAGACTATGATTGACGTAGTTAAGTTAGAAAAGTTGTAATTATATTTGAAGTGCTTAGTCCTCAAGGGGTTTAGAAAATAAAATGTGAAATACTAAGTAGTTTTGTGTGCACTACAAAAATGTTGGTGACCTATAATTGATATGTAATGGGGTAGGGAAGTTATTATTGTATAAGAGATGGGAACTGATACGACTGAAGTAGCTAGAAATGTAATATGTCGCATGTACGCTTGTAATTTTACGTTGGTTAAATTTAAGTAGGAGTGGTGTATGTATCTCTATATGCCAGAAGTCGAACGTGTAGGTTAAGAAAGGTGTGAGTTTTGATTGATAAATCTGAAGTAGCTTGAACCGTAGTACACTTTTTTAAGCAGGCAACACGCATATTTGTAATTTAAAGATGATCCGGTTTAAATGTATTAAGATTTTTTGGAAATGAATCCATACATGAAAACAAGAACGAATAAGGAAGTTGATGAATTCATAAGTAGGGGACTATAGGTATGAATCCAGAAGTCGGTGAACCCAGACATGAATCCCGAAGTTGGTGGATCCAGATATGAATCCAGATTTATAAAGAAGTTACTAACGTTCGCGAAGAAGTCGCGAAGGTTCGTGAAGAATTCGAGAAGGTTTTCGAAGAAGTCGCGAAGAGTAACGAAGATGTCGCGAAGAAATTACGAAGGTTCACGAAGAAGTCGCGAAGAGACACGAAAAGCCACGAAGGTTCCGAAGAAGCCACGAAGGCTCGCGAAGAAGTCGCGAAGTTTTGAGAAGTCACGGGGGAATCACGTATGTTCGTGAAGACGTCACGAAGGAGTCGCGAAGATATCACGCAAATTAATTAAGCAGTTTGTAAGTCGGATTGAATGTGTCTGTGTATGCACATGTATTTGTAGTTGAAAATAATATATTTTACTCAGTTCTACGAGTCATCCACAGAGTGGTCATTAAACACAATATGCTCTGACAGTCACAGGAACCATGATAGGAATCAGCCATAGTGTTTGTCAAAAATATGCCTCAGAATTTCCTCTGAAGGAATTTATATATAATAATCGTGGAAAACCCGTAATCACGACGGTTATAACTGGGAAGCGAATATGAGTGATCACGAATACGAGTCCAATGTATAACCGTTGCACTACCTTGGTTTGTGTAAGTCATAAAAGAAATGTGTGACGTTTGGTTGGGACAGCAAATGACTGGGAATGAATATGAAAGTGATTATTTAGGCGTTAAAAGCACGTGTTGTAAGTGAAGGTAAAATTGTATACGGGAATAAGGGAAGCTGGAGAATATTTAGTGTTCACATCATATAACGTCGTATAGCCTAGTACACGTGGAAGATATAAAGGTGAAATAATGCATGCATGGTTAAACGTTGCGTGACGAATGTTCGTAAGTTGAGAAAATACTGAACGTTAGTATGCGAAGGAAGTTTGCATGTTGTGTGTGTGTGTGTGTGTTGTGTGACATGTGTGTACAAGTGAAGATGTAATCAATGTGACTAGAGCTGTAAGTTAGTATAGGGATAATGTATAAAGTTGGGATAACATGACTTGTATAACACATTCAAAGTAACAGATGAGTGATCCCTTTAAGTTGTGAATCGAGGGGACGAGGAAGCGAATATTTGTTAAGGAAAGAATTTACCAAAAATTGTTATGGTTTTAAGAATGTTTATATATATACACGTGATGTGGTTTGTATTGTACTTTTTACTGTAATGAAAAGGCTTACTAAATTATTTTTAATTATTTTTTATGCGTGGTGAAGTTAAGGCAGAATTGCTTTGTATACCACTTATCCACAGTACCTAAACTTACAACTCTTGAAATAATTTTACAAAATAAGTTTTACAATTATCAAGGAAAAGTTTAAAAATATTACAAAACATATAATCCACTACTAATTACAATAACTGGAAAAATATATATAACAATACAAAAATACAATACAGAAACAATTCACCCTACAATCATACACACATTCATACCGGTATGTATATGTGACGTCATCCACTGTTCACTATGCACCATAAGAATAAATTTTCATAGTTCTCGTAAGAGCTCTCTTAAATGTGGGCAGAGTCAACTTTGGTTTCACAGGTTCTTCAAGGCCATTCCAGTCGCGCACTGCAGAAATAGCAATGCATGTATTTTGAATAAGCACTGGTGCGATGCTTTGGTATTAGCAATTTCAAAATGGCTTTTGAACGGGTACCAAGTGTATGACGAGAGAGAAAGTCGAATTTGTTTTCTAAATAGTGAGAAGATTTAGATTTAGAATATACTGTTTTTCTTTAAAGAATTAGGCTATATAATTTACGTCTGTGTTCTAGTCGCTGCCATGACAGACTTATGTAACTATGTGAAACATGACAAGGTACTGTTCTTTTTGTCAACATGTCCGTTTATAAAAGTTCGAACTTAACGTGTTGCATATCTGACTCCACTTTTATGTTTCGTTATATTGCTTAATTTTACACCACTTAACCTCATCCCCATCCTGAACCCTGCTATCCTCTCCATCTCCACTTCCTACTTCTACTGTCGCACAGTATTAGGATCTGAAGATGCACATTAACTAATTCACTGTAATCTGTTAATGATGTTGCATGTGAACCGTGACACAGGAGCTAGTTGATAAGCCAAGCATTTTTCATAGTAATTGCTTCCTCTTTCAAGTGTCTTAATTTACATTGAAACACGTTGCTCCACGTGTTTCCCTTCGCTTAAGCTTAGGGCGCAATGAACGTTAACTTAACGAATACATACTTAATGGGATAAGATTGTCTTAAACATAAACGCCAGCGCCGAGTGCTTGTTGAGAATGGTAATATAACTGGTAATAAGACGTAGAAATTAAGTTGTTGTGATAAAATTTGTATTGATACAATTGAGGACACGAAAAAAATATAACAAAACCTAATTTTTACTTTTTAAATAATAATATAGCGTTTTTAAATGCACCTGAAGATTACTCATACATAATTATTTTCGTCTTTACTGTGACAATTACGCCTGTTTAAAAAAACTTAACAATTCTAGTCAAAGATATGAGTTGTTTTCTATACAGCCACGTACAACACAAGCATTTTATTCTCTGCTAATTTTGTTTTTCGTGTGACAACTTAGTATCGCTATTAGGGCTTCTGATGGGCCAACATTTTTACACAGTATTATTATTAAATAAAAGTTTAACCTTGTCCAACTTTTGTTAACACTCTAGCTTGCCTTGTGTATATGCTTTTCTCTGTGTAAGATTGTATGTAGTTAGTCAGACTGAAGTATATGCAGGTTAACGCTTGTGTCTAATACTGTGTAAGTGATATTGTGTATTGTAACTCAGACTTAAAACAAGGCTCCAGCCAATCCACCAAGCAGTCAGGTCAACTGAAATACTTACTAGCATCAAACTACACAAACTTGTGAACCTTTTATGTACTGTACCTAAAGAGACCATTAACAAACATTCAATGAGTGGCCGCAGAAATAAACTGACTCAGATTCCATCATCATTTATTCCTCATGCGTATGCTCGTAAAGTTAGGCGAAAAAGTAAAAATTTCCGTTTACTAACGAAATGTGTCATGCGAAGAAGCTCAGTTTCTAATAACAAACAACGCACATAGATAAAGGACGCAGTCTCGAGCTGTCAGACTAATGGCCGGTTTCACCAACAATATTTAAACAAGCCCTTAGTTAAGGGACACATATTTAATAGTTTCTTAATTTGTTGTCACATGATCTGAAGAACCACTCAAAAGTATGCTTTCAACAAAAATATTATTTCGTGTACTGTTTATTTGTTATTACCTTCGTGAGGAAGGATACAGTTATTTATATATTATGTCAGAAGCAAAGCAAGTGTGTGCCCAAAATTTTCCAACGGAAGAAAATTTGAAGCTTTTAAATCCAGCGGAAAAGCTTGAAAACATATTTAAAAACAAGAGAACAAAGTAACAAGTTTTACAGGTGCCAGGCGTCAACATCGACAGTGAGCAGCGCTAGCAGCAGTTTGAGTAACAACTGTTTCCTTGGATAATAAGAAGTCTCCACATTGGACGTCAGTATTTATAATTAATACGACAATATTGGCATGGTAGGACAACAGTGTTGTACAAAATGTACCTATAAATAGTGAGTGTAATAGAGTGATAGCTGTTTTTACTAAACATGTTGGCAAGTTGCTAGTTTATTTGAGAATGGAAATTTGTACGTATTTTTTAAGCAAACTTGGGCTCATGTAAAGGCGATAAAATGCGAATTGATAATGCACGTCTTCGTGAATTAATTGAATTACTAGTTGGTTAATTTGTAATTTACTTAGAATATAAAAGTAGGCTTATTCTGAAATTGCATTTATTTAAAGTTGCCTATAACATATTTTAACAAATTAGCCTCCCCCAGACATGGTGCAGTAAGAATGATTCTAAAAATGTATTTCTATTTTTTTAAAATTAAATTTGTCATATTGTCACTAATTACTCCAGATTTAATATTCCATAGTTAGGCTAGTAATTTTACAAATAATGTCTTCAATGTGAAACCATAACTCATGTAAAACTTGTCTGTGAAATGTACGCCCAAGATTTTCTACCTTTTTTCCGTAATGCATAAGTTACGCCAGTAATGTGTGAGCCAAGCTTGAAGACCCACGGAGTTATTGTTAAGTTACTGATTTTTGGATTTTTTTTTTCTTTCAGATAAAACTGTTGAAGTATATGAGAGAAAGTCCCTGCTATATGAGACTATTGGTATTGAAATTCAACTGGATAACGTCATGTCGGAAAAATTGGCTGATATGTGAGACACAGGTTTCACTGCAGCAAGATCACATAATATTCCAGTCAGCAGTCACCTTGATACATAACAAACACTGTCAATATGGTTATGTTAGTTTGATTGGCTGGACAGTCAGTTAATATGTATTTCACTTGTAGTGGTATTACGAACCTTTGTCTCCCTACAAGTTTGACAATATCAATAAAACCAATGCAACATAAACAATAACCTCAATCAAAACAATACATCGGATACAAAATTTTCACCTGTGGAAACTTGCACTGCAGACAATTCAGCATCATGTTTACAGATTGTCCTCGGTCTTTATTGTTGCCATCAAATTTTCAAATATTATTTTTGGGTGTGTTGTAAGGTAAAAATGATTCTACAAGTCGTCAACTGGAGAATTTATGAGTGGAAAAAATAAGATTTCGCTGATGACTGTTTTGTGTGAAGAGGTGGTTGGCAGGAACAAGTTCGATGATGACATTGAAGAGATACGGTTGTGGACGGAAGATAACAGAATGAAAATAAATGTTAGAAAAATAAAGATTGCTAGGTTTATGAGGAAGAAGGTTAGGAGTACGGACGTGTACAAATAGAATTGGACAGGAGATAGAGGAAGTTTCAGAATACGAGTATCTAGGGATACTGTTGCAGGCTGACTTATGGTGGAGAAGGCAGATAGAGAGAGTGGTGACTTCAGGGAGAAGGGCTCTAGGTATGCTGGTAAGATATTGAAGGGTGTTGATATTACAGTGAAAGAAAAGGCATATATTACTATGGTACGGCTAGTGTTTGTGTTTGCAGAAGAAGCAGAGTGGGACCCGTACATGGAATTGGAGATGCAGGAGCTGGGCAAAGTGCAAAGACAGGCAGCGAGGTTGGTGAAGGTTGAACGGAGAAGGTAAGGGCAGGTTGGTGAGGATGAAGGGAACTTTCGGCCATGTGCGATGCAGAAGTAATTGGCGTGGAACTCATTGAAGGAAAGGAGAAGTGTGGAAAGGCTGGTCAGGACATACATGGTGGTAAATTGAGAGGGAGGCTGGGGTAAGTTAGGTTTCATGCCTATTTAAGGCAGTGCATAGAGGAAGAGGAAATTGTGATAGTGAGAAGATTCAGATGAGGAGCATAACAGAGCGGGGTAGGTAGTCTATGCTTAGGTGATTGGTGAAGGAGTGGAATTAACTTTTAGACTAGTTGATGATGGTGAGTGGAATTTAAGAATTTAGGAGGGGTTTGGTAGCTGATTGGGGGCATTTGCTGAAATCAATTGTTATTACTATTATTACTAGGCTAAGTGGATTATCGGGTCAGAAGCTTAACATATAAAACACGTAAAGAATTTGTTGTTAATAATTCAAAAGTAACTGTGAAATTAAATTAATTTATTACTTTTGCAGGCAAAATATATAATAATAACTTAGTGGTTACATTTGTAAAATTTTCAGTAGGCTGTCCGTTTAAGTAGGTTATGCTAAAGATAAAAAGTCTAAGAATATGCCATGAAATGATGTATTTTGGAGATAATTAACACAGTACCAATTAACCCTTTCATTTTTTTCGCTTATATTCCCAGGTCAACAGTTTCCCCGTGTTTCACAGTAGTTTTCTTACACTTAAGCAGTTTGATATCAGTGTCTAATCAACTAATAGTCTTTATGGCACTTTATATAATTTTATTTTGCCACCATTTTAAGCATACATTATCCATTGTTAAGTGTGACAAATTGTACAATGCTTTGGTTTAGGCTGATTTTATTTGACCTTGGCAGGCCCGCAATTTAAATGCTAAGTTATTAATATTTAATTAAATTTTAGGCAATTCAAAAACACAATTATGCTGTAACAACACATGCAACGAAATATTGTTCTTGTATTAACTCTGCAGCACGTAAGCCGTTACCAACAGAACAGCTTGGAAATTGCATAATTACATAATATTATTTCATTCAGAAGGTTTGTATTCTGATGATATTTCATACTGCATTTACAATGTGTCCTTGCATTCTTGCATTGCTGTATTTATTAATAAACCTGGCCAAATTGTGTAGAGATAGTTGTCAAGTTATGGGCTATTCTACTATGTAAAGTACCAAACGGTCAGAAATGGCTTTTTTGACAGGCATATGGAAATCACATGAATAAACTTTAATGGTTTCATCTGGACTAGATACATGGAGTTAAGACTAATGAGTAGAAAGTTATACGGACTATCCTAATGAAATAGTTATACAATATAAATATCTGGCATGTATCGCACATGAAAAAATACAAGCTGACCTCACAGTTAACTGGACAATATCGACTGTGGTGAGAGGAATACTGTGTTGAAATAATTTTTATTTAGTACCATGCACCCATTCTCTCGTTAAAAAATAAACATTATTGACATTGTTTCTGTAGATTCTTGATATCAGTTACAACACTGGTATTGCAAGTGCTACAAAAATATATGCTTTTTACTGGTAGCCATTAGATCACGATATTGGATGCTGTCCAGCTTTCACAAATTTAAGTTGAATCTGAAGACAATTAAGTATGCAAATGTTAACTGTTCTAAATAAAGAGAACATTTATGCTATGAAAATTATTCATTTATCTTCTGTATGTCACATTTATTTTTAACATTATAGTTTTCCTGTCTAGGAAAAAAATACAGCAACAAAAATTATTTCTACTATTTTGTTTCGTTTATTTGTAGCAACTTACTAGGTTATACCATTAACCGGCTCATACCCATGTGTTTGCTCCTGACAATCATGCACAGGTTTAAGAACTTTTAAGAGCCAAATGCTTAATTTTTACCAGGTAAAAAAGATAAGTTAGAAAATGCTTGGAAAAGTGTTTGTCTTGTTGGAAAAATTTACGACGTCCCTCTCTTTGTCGTTTACTGTTTGTCGTAATGTTCATATATTGTATTTAACTTTTGATGAATGTTGCGGTGTTAGGTTTAATTAAAACAAAGTATTATCAATTTCAATAATTCGATGGTGCACCGAGTTAATGACTCCCGCGGGCGTGGCTAATATTCGTACTGACCCATCAATCTCGCGCGGTCGCAACACTAAGTGAATGTTGAGTTAGTAGAACCCCGCCATCTGCCGTCGACGCGGATTGAGTGGTCTTGTCGGCGGTCTGCCGCCCCGACCTAGTGACCCTTAAAATTCAGCTTAACCACCGCACTAAACGTCGCTCCACCGATCTACTTCACTCGCCCCGTCGTTGTTAATAATTAGCTGATCGGGTCGTCTCGTCAGCGGTCTGCCCCTGACTCGTCGACGTCCCAACCCCCGAAGTCCTGCCACGACGCGAGCACCCCTCGCAACTTCCTTATTCGCCCGCAGTCAGTTTTGATCTCCCCTCTCTCCACACTGGCCGAAAACCAGCCACCGGTCCCGGTATTGGTAATCCGACCAATGGGAGGAGAGCATGAAGAAACAGCCCCGCCTACCGAAGCCAGTCCTGTAGTACACCATCGCAGCATTTATTTAAGTTAATTTACATATTTTGTTTCAAAATCTGGACAATTCTCATTAGCTTACTTAACTTATTTTACTTACTTAAATTAACAAATTACTCAAGCCAAAAGTCTAATGTATATTATTTTGCATTGTCTCTAAGCCCCATTGCCATAGGCTGCTGCATCCCCCTCCCTCTACTGACCAGAGTGGTCCAGCGGAGGGGTATGGGAAGAGTAATGGGCAGGATGGCGCCAAGCTCCTAAGACACCATCTGCTTTCTCGGTCCGAGGGAACGGCCCATATTCTCAACATTTTTTTCTTATTTCACTTAATGTCAATAAATATCCTTACAGCATATTTCGCGTGGCAGATTTGGTATCGTGACGCGATACCGAATCGAATGAATGGTCACATGACCTGACAATTCCAATTTAGAAGATTACCTTAATTAAGTACTAATTTTTCTTAACAATTACTTACAACAATACCTACACGTTACACATTTTCATAAATATTGTTTTTGTACACTATAAGATATATTTTTTGAAATTCACTGGCATTTTTATGTTCATTAAAAAAAGAAGAAGAAAATTATTTTAAATAATTAAAATATTTTATTCAATTATTTTCCTCTAGATTGTGAGGGAAATTTCTTGCTAGTTTTTACTAAATGCAAAAATGTTGGTACAGAAGTTGCCAAAAAATGTTAGTAAAGTAGATGCAATGTACAGTATTTTGAAATCCAACTAGGTTAAGTTACTTATTCTCACTTGATAACCAATGGCCTATTACTCACGACCACAATTTTTTTGTACATTAGTTACATATAAAACTAGATTGCCAAGCTAGCTCAAAATTAATATAATTTAGTTGCCGTAAAATACATTAGGGGTTATTTGACAATTGCTACAAAAATGAAGCTGAAATCAATAAGTTATTGACACATGAAAATTAGTAAATAAGAACTGCTTAATTTGTTGGTGCAATAAAGTGGAGGAGGCAGAGACTGTCTAACTAAATTATTTTCCATTTTGGCTAATTATTTTCTTAGCACTCAAGGTTGCTATAAATATTGTCACGAAGTGATTTTTTTGGTTTTTGTTTTTTGTTAAGATACCTTCATTTTTTCTCACAACATACTTTGCTGTCAGGAATGATCACTTTTACTAGAACTTATATTTATGGGGGGAAAAGTAATAGCACATAATTTCGAAAATATAATTTTTTTATAATTGTACAACATATACATATATGCATAATTTATTCACTGTTAAACTAATTTAATAACCAGTGTTGCAGTTACAACTAGAAGAAAGGAAACGGGTTATTATCCTGAACAACTCTGTTTCATCAACGTTTTGTGGTAAAACTCTGATGAGACATATTTTGTAATTAATGAAAGAAATTTTTAATATTTATTTACCATATGGTCTGCATTCAAAATTTGAAAACAAGTATTCAGTTGGTATATTTTTAATTGTCATTCACTGCAGTCTAAATTACGAGGAGATGATTAAGTATACAATTTTTTTTGTACATACAGAGGATAAAAGTGGGGGAACCCTAGATCGATTCTACATGAGCGCTATAAACGCGGAATTTGAAAAGTACTTTGAAACGCAAGTTAACACTGATGTGACAATCACAACATAAATAAATGGTGAAGGAGTAAGTATGGCTAGACTGGACCTTCAAGCGCTGTTTGAGATGGTGTTGGCTACTGTGTGAGTGTTTCTAATGCAGAAGGATGCGTGACTGACGGCAACGATCTTACACTGAGTAATCTGCACGGTCGTTCATAAGCAGTTGAAACTTGCCCGCAACAATCCTATTGGAACTGGATTTATATTGCAAATGAGCAGCTAAACGCCAAAACTTAGCTGACATTTTCATGTAGAACAGCCAAAAACAACCAACGTTTGGCTGTTTCCAACACTATGTTTCTAGCACGCCTGTAGAATCGCTCTTATCACAAGAGGAAGAGTTTACATCAGGTGTACACCAGGGAAGCAAGCTGGGTCCCCTGTTCACTGTAAGTATGTGGTAAAATAATAACGTTTGTTAATGCAGTGAGGTTGAGAAGGGAGGGGCAGGCTGGTGAGGAAGAAGGAATATTACAGCTATGAGTGATGCTGAAGGAACTGAACTGAAACAAAGTGCAATTTGTAGTTGATGCATAAGATTTACGCTGGATGATCTGTGTAAAAAATGTTATTTAGGGTACAGACACCAATAGCTGTACAATGTATGCTGTGTACATGCTTCACATAAAATTTTTTAAACGTAATTCAGTTTTAATTATATCAATTAAATAATTTATTTACTAGTAATACTATAATATTGTGAAAGTAAATTGTACTTGGTAGGGAAATCATGACTGATATGTGTTCCAGATTACTTTAGTTAGCATATGGTTAGTTAAGTTACATTGAAGCATAACTAGAACTTTTGTATTTTAAATATATAAAATACAGCTATCAAGACCTCTTCATAACAGACTTTGTATGCTCTATTTCTACATTTTCCCTTGATTTGTTGGAAGATCTGTCGCACTGAGCCACAGTCACGTGATGTGGAGGGCAGCTTGCCTCACTTGTACAATGAATTTGTACATGCCAAGTCTCACTCACAATCTGTTTAGTGTTGACCATTTACACCATATAAGGTTACTCGAATAGTCATGATTCTGCTGTTGTGCCAGATAACTTCTGGCATGTAGCTGGGCTTTTTGCAGCCAATCCTTTCTCCATGAGTTAATGATGGCAATTCTTAGTTTTTTTTTCTAGCTATAACATACAATGGGGGATATCGCAATCATATTCTCGCTATCCGTACGTTGATAATGTCAAAACGCACCAGTAAGTTTGTGTTCCAGAAACTCACTATAAAACACGTGTTCAAAAATTTTGCAATAACAACAAAGGATTCAAGTAACTTTCGTACTCTTAACAGGAAATTTTCAGTGCTCACTTTAGGCTACCGCTCAAATATTATTTTTGGGACATGCAAATTGTGACTTTACACGCTTTTGCTGTCAACTTCAGCTGCATAATTATTGAATTAATTCACGAACTCTGTGTTTTAAGCATACATCGTAATTTATATTTGTAAGCATGAAATAAACAAGTAGGGTAGGGATATTGATAAAATCAATAGTTTGGCCGGTATACGATGAGTTAATCTTGATATTTACCAAAATTTCAAATTATAAACCTGCAATATGTGAATTCCTGTATACATTAAGTCCTTCCTTCCCGTTTTCAATATTAAATCCCAACAGGGTGTACAAGGTGGTAAATGGAGAGGAAGGCTGGGGTAAGTTAGGCTGACTATTAACTAAGGTAGAGTACGTTGAAAGAGGGAATAACAGCATCAGGATTCAGCTAATTATATGAAAATTCTTCGTGTATTATTAAAAAGAGCACAAAAACATTCGTTTGGAATTTGGGTGACGAACATTGGCAACATTTAGGTCCACCTACATGATATGCAGCAAAATGTTTGGCTAAAGTCTATAGGAAACTAACAGATTGCTTACAATGACTCTGCTAAAAGAAATTGTCACAAAAATTCGATTATTATTTACGTATCGCGATGATATGTCTACACCGTTTAATTAATGCGCAACACAACCATTCAATTTCATTCGAAAAATTCATGAAAAAATTGACGTCTCGTTCTATAAAATATAAGTTTTGAATAACTAAATTCGTGGTCGAAGCAGACGCGCTACATCCTCAGCAATATTATTCTCATCGAAACAATGTTAACCTCTTTCTCACCGACCATTTTCTTTATTTATTCTGTGTTTACATTTGCTTAGTGACCCTTAATATTTATGGGCCCGAATTTCACCACCTAAACTAAGGGCTACTTAAAGGATTTTAATGGTCCCTTAATATTAGTGAAACATGTATTGGTATTAAGGAACGCCAACTTCTATGTTTAAGGGACCCTTAAAGTTTAGGGGTTGTTGGTGAAACCGGCCATAAGTCTGTCGCTGCGTGCTGAAAATTTACGTAGTGAAATATAAACCCATATAAAACTATAACTGTCACGTACATTCTGTTCAAAAATACTTTATAACTATATGCAGCAAAACCACAAATTAAAAAACCATTAACTCGTTCAATTACACAGGTTAAGAGGGCGTGGTACATAACTCATCGCTAAAAGCATTAATATATAACTGTAGGTTTCTTGAAGCCAGTTTGCGAAAATTAAACAATAGCAATCCTAGACAATAGTTTTAGCCAACGTCATAAACAAAATTGTTTCCAGTGTTACGAACTTCTGAGGCTTCCTCTCTGACGACGGGAACCTCATGCATTTAACTGCGCCGCAAGAGATCACGTGTAACTAATTAGTAATTATGGATAAATATTTACTCATAAAGTCGGAAATTACCATTTTCTAGGGTTGTCATTGAGTATTTTATCCGTATTGGCTCCGAAAATAGCGTACAAATCAATTGTTATTTTCAGCATTTATTTATCTACCACGCACTCTTAACGCAATAATTTAAATTTAGTGTTATAACACATCAATTATAAATTTTGGATATTTATACCAATGCTATGTATGCGACTGTGAGCTTTTATAAACTGCAAGAACAGACGCGCACGCTGATTTTTATGTGTATATATATATATATATATATATATATATATATATATATATATATATATATATATATATATATATATATGTTCCGAGATCCTATTGGCCTTTATAAAATTTGGAGGGGGGAGGGTAGAATCTGTTTTGGTCGCCGCTACTATTGGAATTGTTCTTCTATGGAAGGAGCAGTTTATTCAGCAATAGGAGCAATATGTTAGAAATACAAACATTACTTTTTTCTTTCTACAGATTACGTTGTTTATTCCGATCCAAATTGTCGTAAGATCAGTCCGGATAAGAAGAACTGATTGTTTTCTGTAAAAAAATAATAATGGCGCTTAACACCAACACTTTTTCCTCAGTGTATATGACCTTACATTTAAATCAAGTCATGAATTTTACATCTTCATGAATGACATACTTAGATCTTCACAAAACTATGAGTTCCCTAGCATTATGTTAATTGAAGATACGCAGTATAGCAGCGTCGGCTTTTTTTAATACTAAGTAATTTAATGGTGTAAAAACAAATCATCGAAACAGCTGTCAGTCCACCATTGCAGTATTATTTTTTTAATTCAATTTTTCCCCATGGGATCTGGGAGGAGGGTTAACGCCCAAAACCCTACCCCCACCTCCTTTCAATATGCCACTGAGGAACGTACACATTTTTCTATTACAGCTTAATTTACTGAAGTGTAAAGTCGTTTGTTGTTCATAATTGTCAGTGAAAGCTGGATTGTTTGGAGCCGAGTATGCAGCTCACATAATGTAAAGGAAAACAAGAGGAGCTGGTGCACGTGCGAAGTTATTAAAGTCGTTTTACTTTTACTAACGTCGCAGAGGTGGCTGCACCGCTGCAGTTTTCCTCGACCTCTCCCGGACAATTAGAAGCAAAACAAAGGCGGCGCTCGGCGGCGTAGTGATTTCACCGCGCGGCGTGGAAAGTCTGCTCGGCGGGCGAAGTGGCAGCCCATCTCCCGGGGAGGTAAATGTGGGGCACACGACATTTTCCGCGCCGCCGTGGCCAACGGTGCGTCCCATCCCTTCCCCGGGCCGTCGTCGTCGTCAGAAGACCGCCCCGCTCAGTCCCGGCGCGTCCGCCCACCAGACAACACGCTCAGCCAGCGACCCTGCAGTCTGCTGAGGGACGTCCCAGCCAACTAGAAGGCCCAGCACCGTGTCTTCGTGAGGTCCTTCCACTCTTGCCACAGCCAGCCAGGGAACAGGTTTCCGACGTCGCCATATCTGCCAGGACACGCGCTTCCTTTCGACCCCCGACATTTGTTCTCGGCACATCTTACGTAAGATTTAAGAAATATTAAAACTCATTAGTAAGGTGGACGTATTACGAAGTTTCTTTCTCACCACATTGCCTTCGCGTGCTCCTTAAGAGATTCGCGAGGCCTGAGCGAAGGTTAAACACATGATAGAAAGCCGTACATCTGAACATATACATAAAGTAGCCGTGAACTTTCCGTCGAGGAGGTAACTGCTAGGAGCGAGTGTTCTACTCTAGCGTCAAAGTCTCCAGGCGTGGCTTGTTCCTAAGCGCGATATGATGGCTCGCCGGTGTCTGGTGCTTGTTCTGACGGTAGTCGTACTGACCACGGCCACAGGTCAGAGGGCGAGAGGCTCTAGGGAAGCCACGACATCTCGCGACGAACACTCGACAGGGGTTGTGATCGTTGAAGGTCGCGGCTCGTCTCGCACCAGAGGGAGGTCCTCGCGAGTCCTGGAGATGACCTCGGCCCCTGCAGGTGGAGGAGACTTCGACAACACTGCTGCTGACAGGATTGGCTCAGGCCAGGTAAGAATTTGATGTGTTCTACAGTAGTCAGTTTTTAGAGTCACGGATTTTTTGTGAAGAGTATTTTTTAGCAACTTGTATCAATACCTTGCTTGCAGATCTATATCTACGGTTCATGGTTAACTGGCAGTGCGTCTGACTGTATCAATGAGAATAAATGTACACAGTACGTCTGTGATAAAGACAAAACAATTATTTTCACTTAAAATTAGTGGCTCCACCAGTTGTTTTTACACAGAGCGTAGTGCATAAATTTCAACTGAACAGATTTGAAACGAAGAAAGCATTTTTTTGAAATCAATGTGGAAAAAATTTGAGATTTGTGAGCAAAAATTTTCACAATATGACGAATGTCTCAGTTTTTTTATTTTGGACTTCAGAAAAACTTTAGTTTTGTGTCGAAAATTATTATAGACTACTATTTTGACAGTAATACCCCAATGTTATGAAGTATAATTGAATCAGTTGTTCCTTAAACTCAGTAAGACTTGTTATTTCGTGGAAGCCGGTTCTTCTCATATAATAGCACAAATTTGCTGACATTTTAAATCCGTATATCTTATTGTTACTCGTTCGCGCAAAAAGGATTCTCTTTTAAAACATTACATACGATAGTTACCAATGTCGTTTCTGCAGGAACACACTAGAAAATAAGGTTTGTGGTTATCACAAATAATTTTGTCGTTATAGACATCACCAATTTTTTTATAGTAACCATAAAAATAGTTTGCTGCCACTAGTAAAAATTTTAAACAACCATAAAAATTTTTTATGTATCCATATTGACAAAACACTTTGTGGTCATCACAATTCTGTGTAATTTTCTGTGCAATTCTTACAGGTTTAAGAAATAATCTGTTGAATGATATCATATTACATTTTATGTAAAATAAACTGCTTAGTTGATTTTAAAAAGTGTTTATAAAGTTATTTTTTAATTAATAATACAATTAATCTTTTGCATGTTTTGGCGTCATGTCATCTTACCTAAATGTTGTACAAAGACAAGTTTATTTTATAGGCACTTTTAAATGGAAGTATACGTATTGCGCTTGTCAAATAACTTCTTAGATTGTAAACATAGATTGGTATAATCAGATCAGCTAACATTTCGCGTTCTGATTGGTTGATCATTTTCAATTATGACCTCGCAATTCCTGGGTCTGGTGCCGTGGCCGAACGTGCGGCCAGGCCGGAAACGGTAATGTCTCGCCGAACAAGATTATTATTGCAGCAGACACAGACCTGTAACCAAGAACTCTCGCATGCCTTCAGAGGATGAACCAGATAAACAACTTTCCCGCTAGTTATAGCTTGTTAGGTTTAACGAGCAGTTCCGTGATACAAAAAGAACATAGATCAGACAGCGAGGAATTACACCCTGTCCCTCGCCAATCAAGCCTTGCTGTTTCAAACACGTATTTTAACACAATTTAAACAATAGGTTACAGTTTTGGGTTCGAAAGCAATCGTTAATTTCATTGCAGTCAGATTTTAAAGCCATAGCGTGATTACATGTTCAGCAAATAACGATAATGTACAATAAAATGAAGTCTCTAAAATACATAGTGGTTCCCCTCAGTTTTCGACGTCTTTTTTATATTTGTACCAGATATTTTTTCTTATTTTATAGATATATTGTGATTAAATCTTCCTCTTAGGAAACTTTTGTATCTCTCATAGTTTTTGCGTAATGTGTTGTAAACGTCAGCATTTGGAGTTTACGGTTTTAAGTACGATACTAAAACCAACTGACATACCGAACTGAAAAAATTCACACTATATAACAATGTTGTAGGCTATGATATGACATATATAAAACGGGAAAAAATTTTTTTTTGTATTTCTAACAAATTTTTTATATTTTTTTATTTTCACTTAAAATTCAGCATTTTTAATTAAATACAAAATTATTTTATTTTTTGTTTTATATATGTAAAATCATAGCCTACAATATTGCTATACATTGTGAATTTTGTCGGTTTGGTATGTAACTTGGTTTTGGTGGCGTACTTAAAACAGTAAAGTGCAAAATTTTACGTTTACGACTCATTTGGCAAAAACTATGAGAGATACAAAAGTTTCCTAAACTGAAGATTTAATCACAATTTACGTCTAAAATAAGAAAAAAATATCTGGTACAAATATAAAAATAAATAAATACATCGAAAACTGAGGAGAACCGCGCCCTTAGGGGAACTGGTCGGGATCTGCAAGTACAGCAATAGTTAATAATGGATGTACATTTATCGTATAAAAACTTAACAATTTTGAAAGTAAGTTATACATATCACCATTTCTGCCCCTCCTCGCCGAGTTAAAGCACTGGTAGCTGCAAAAACCGCTAGCCTATGCGTTTATGTTTGAGAGAGGTGATTTTGAAATATTAATAACTTTTTAAACGAGAGGATGTGGGGATATTCTATTAGAGGTAGACTCAGAGATGTTATTAAAAATGAAAGTAATGTCTCCTCGTCCTAGAAAGTAAGTGATCGGGAATTATCCAATGTGAAATTGGAAAACGGTAGCCTATACGTTGAACAATTATCGTTAAGGTTTTATATACAGGAAGTGAATGTATATTTATATCCCGGGTGTCTATCAGAACAACATGTTCGTTTACTGCCACTTGCCGTTCAAGTATATGTTGACAGCCGCTAGCAACTGCCCTTCCTGCCATTTCGCTGCTAGCAACACATGGCACTTGCACTCGGCCAGTGGCGTAGTCTGGATTTGTTTAAGGTTGATAGGGTTTAACCTTAGAATAGTATACCATGAATACCAACAATCCTTTTTAAAGAGGTGGAGGGTTCGAGGGTTCTCCTCCGGAAAAAACTTGAATTTTAATGTTCAAAATAGTGGTATTTTAACAGTTTTTCGTAACGAAACATAGAATAATACATTGTTCAAAATATTTTTAATACTTTAATATGAATTGTTTAATATTTTGTTGCTTAAAAAAAGGGAGGGTTTGAACGTCCAACAACCCCTTCCCTCCCCGGCTTCACTCATGTAAAACTAGCAAACCTATTACTAGACTTACCAGCAGTATGTCACCAGTCCAGACACATAGCTCTTGTTGGCGCCAGTTGTCCTGCGGTCACAGACTCACCCTCACTATGGCCGGGGCAGGCAGCTGAGGGTCCTGCAACATTCTTTGAAATAATCTGCTTCTTCTGTCTCTCTCTAGCCACTTCCTCCCTTCCTAGGTACAGGTAGCATCGTGCGTCGTGTATAGGCCGCTACGTTAAGGGCTTGTTCCCGAGTTTTTTTTTTTTTTTTTTTTTAGACTGGTGACAATAACTCAACTATTTTTTTTTAACCAAAAGCTTTAAAAAAATTTGAGTCAATGTGCAGTCACAAGATGCACAATACTGTGGAGGCGTTTTTAAAAATAATGTACCATTCGTCAGCAAAAAAATATTTTGCTTAATTTTTGCCTATTTTCACGACAAAAAACTTGGTACTTTGGGTGCTGAAATCTAAAAAAACCGTTCTGTACATTTCTACAAAAAAATTCAGCTACAAATTATAACATGTAAGTGTCAAAACTGTGTAGCAAAATTTTGATATGATATTAGGTAGCAATGAAAATATTTCGAAATCCCTGCAAAACTCGGTAACAAGACCTTAAGGCCTCGCTCTTTAGTTTAGCAGTGTTACGAATATATATATATATATATATATATACATATATATATATTAGCGCAAATTAAAACATATATCAAAAATTCATTCTGGCAGTTTTAACACTTCATGGTTTGTATCTGAATTTTTCTGTTACAATACACCAAACAGATTTTTAGACTTTTTCCCCTGAAATAGCACACATTTTGTTGCCAAAATAAGCCCAAATTGAGCAAAATAA